>DWEI01002695.1:0-13893 GCA_018245875.1 Mysoria ambigua | reverse complement strand
TCGTGTTTGGTTGTGTATATGAAATGACTACTGCACGAATGCTCCCTCTGCACGAATCCTACCTACTCTCCCCTACTTGCTCCAGACTATATTAAATTCACAATGGGAGAGTAATGAATGTACAATTAAGCCTTTGTTTGTAATTACAGCAGATGAAGAGGACTGGACCGAAGAAGATCTTCAGGGAAATGTAACAGACGACATGGCGGAGGAGGAACTCGCCAATGACGCTGCTCAAGACCAACCAGGTGGAGACGATATCGACAATACGGAAGAAACTGAAGAACCTCATTCGGAAGAACTACATGAAGGTCAGCTTTTTATGAGGATTTCTTTTATGAAAACTTAATTTTTTTAATTTTTTTTAACTTTTTAAAAACTTTTGAAATAATTTAACGTTTTTATAGAATATTCATTGTAGGACAATTATTATTATCATCTGTAAAATTATTACACAGTTTGCTCAAGTCAGTGCATTTAATCAGCGATTAGTCGCGGCTGCGAATACGTTTCAATGGATTAAAAGTCAACCAGAATTTGAAAAGGGCAAATATTGTTGATAAAAAGTGCCAATTTACCTTCAGGTCAATAAGTTTTGGGTCGTGTGACAGACAAACATCCCAGTCCAGACCGGCTTACCAGAGTGTATAACGTTAAAAGTGGAGATACTATTGTGAAAAGACCTGTAACGAAATTGTATTATTTATCTGTAGATGAATTCATTTTATATACTCAATTAACTGTTTGCTATAATTTCTTTATATCCATTTGTCATGACTTTTTGTGTAATTTAAAAGGACTAAGACGTCCACTTGGTGGGTGTATGTTCTCGCGTCCTCAGGGACATTGTTCGCTGAAGTCAGTGCATTCAGTCGCTTATTAAATCTTGTGAAGACAACACGTATTATTTCTCTCGAAACACGAGTACGAACGAGCCTAAACTATGTATTCCAAGAAAAATATCAAATAGAGATTATACATATTCAATAGATTTATTTTTAATTTAAATCTGCTAGAGAAATTAAGAACCATTCAAATGAACATATTACATGGCTACGCAAGCAACTTGCGCAGTGCCAAGTCGTTGACTGAGAGAGTTCCTGGTCCGTGTGTGTTGATGTAGAGCGTGGACATTTGCATATTCAGTGACGAGGTCCGCGTGCGGCTCGCGGCAGGCGGGCGGCTGACACTGACACACGAGCTCGGATAAGCGATGACGTACGAGCGCCGCGCCGGGCGCGCCGCGTCGACGTGCGGCGACACGTCGTGCGACGCGCGTCACTGCGCCGTGCACTCGCAAGCGTACTCTCGATTCATACAGTGAGAGTTAGGCTATTTCCACACTCGGAAACCTACAGTCGATTGTACAAAATGAGAATTAGACCACTTTCGCATGTCTGAAAATCACATATTAAGTTGAAACGAAATGTAACAAAGTCGACAGAATAGCAGTGATAGCCTAGTGGTTTTAAATTCGACTTCTCACTCCGGAAGACCCGGTTCAAACCTCTTAAAAAATCCGTTTTTAAGTTAAAACATCACTTGCTACTACGGTGAAGGAAAACGTCGTGAGGAAACCTGCACACCTTGAGTCCTCACAAAATAAATTGTTCTGTGAGGTTTGTGAAGTCTGCCAACCCGCACTTGGCCAGCGTGGCAGGCCTTGTATGATCTTAACCCTCACATTCTGAAAGGAGGCCACTCCTACGTTTCACCAGTTACGTTCACGTCCAACTATGGAATAGGTGGTGAGCCTATTGATAATATGAGTTTATAGATAATATGAGTTCAGTGTTAATATAATAATAGAAAATATAAAACTAAACCTAGCAGTTAATAAATTACTGTATTTATTAATTTTAATTGCATTGAGTAACCATTATAAACATTTTAATACGTTAATATATAATGAATATTTGGACAATGTTTTAGTTCAGTGTTTAAATGAAATTAATTATGATTAACCTGACACCTTAAAATAACTACCCATTGCATCTGTGTCTTAATTTGTACAACCAAGTATAAATATGCAAGTGAGAGACAGATATAGTCAAAACGGTCGCGGCACATCGGCGGGCTAATAAGTCGGTTGTATGAGTGGACAGCAGTCACTAATCTGGCAATAAATGGGGGTGGGCAGCGCGGCCAGTGAATAGAGTGCGCTTGACGGCTGACAAAGCGCTGGGTGCGCGCGGCGCCGGCCCGGCTCTATCAATCTCCGTTGAATTACTACGTACGGCCGGACGCGTCGCTATGCATTCGTTTACACTTGTACGCATTATCGAAACCTACAATTACATACCAGATGTATGCAGAGTGTGTACAAATCTTGAGCGTGTGTTAAACCGTAATTTGGAGGTAGGCATAGGGTGTACGGAGAGTACATTTTCATGTTTCACCAGTTAGGTTTGCGTCGTCATGGAATAGGTGGACATCTTATTGGCGTACACCGAGCACGAATCCAGATTCCGAGCCACTACTAGGAAATATAAGTTAGAAAATAAATAGTGCTCGAGTCGTGATTCGAACCCAGTACCTCTCAAGCGCTTGATTGATCACTCGACCACCGTGGCGGACAGATTGTAATATTGTTGTTATAATTATAACGCCTGTATTATTTATAGGGGTAGCTTTACTAAGTTTCACTTATTATAGTAGGTACACGTCTCATGGAATACAGAATGAGATAATTGCACACAACCTACTTCGGACTTCGAGGTACCATTAAGTAATTTCCAGTTGAAAAAAACTCAGAAAAGCTTCACTTCACCCAGACATCGAACTCAAACCCCCTCGCTTAGCAGTCGCGGTAGCAATTAATAGATATCTCATGGTCAAAGAGCTGATCGGATTTGTTAAGATTGTAAATACTAAAGAACTGTTGATATTATTTCTTCACTTTATTATGACGCTAGATTCTTAAGGCTAACGCCGGGACGTGTCCCCAAGGCTTAAGTGGCGGTACTGCTAATGTTTACGAATGTGAAGAGACACAGGAATAAAAAGACGAATTTCTGTCTCACGCTCGCGTGCACCGCGCTTGTACATTCGTGGGGCGGAACGTTTAAAAACAGCCATTTGCTCAAAGCTTTACGTCGCACGCATCGAAGAACATTCGAGAAGCGGACGGTGAAGAGGAGAGTGAAGGCTCTCGAGGAAGCTCCGCAGATGCGTTTACGTTACCTTGCTTTCGAAACTTTGCATACGTTTTAAAAATGCGATATTATTACGAAGTGGGAATAAACAATTTTTGAATTATGTAGTATCTCGCGCTGTACTGCCTCGATGGTCGTGTTGATTGCAAGTGCGACTACCGATCCGGGAGGTTCTGGATTCCTTTCCCGGTTCGAACACTACAAAATTTTCAAACTTAAATTTTCTAGGATTGGTTTGTAGTATAGATATGTGCCTGAGATATGACAACAGGCCCACCATCTACTCCATAATGGGACATAAACGTAACCGGTGAAACGTGGGAGTATTTTGAATTTCTCCGCCTACCTCTTCGGGGATTGCAGACGTGAAGTTACGTATGAAATATCTTTAATGTACAATTAATGAATTACCTCTGAATAGAATTATGCGTTTTCGTTTAATTTGTTATATTTATTTTAAATTTATTTCGCAAGTTTTCATAAAGCTTTTTTGGTATCGATAGAGTTTTTTGTCGCCCTTAATCTTTGATGATTTAAAGATTAAAATGTCTGCAACAGTGCAGATATAATAAGTTTGATAATATGTCATTTGTATTAAATTACTACGCGAATAAAGACTAGATATGAGGCATGGCGTCCGCCGCTTTCTACGAGGAGTCTACTTCTTACATTAATAAGTGGAAAAGTTCCCCGGAGGAAGCTAAAAGTGTCAGCGAGAACGAAACCGCGGGTGACGCTTTCGAATTTTAATATTAAAGAGAAATTCGAAGTTGAGAGTTTGGAAAGTGAAAAACACTGCGCGGTCCATATGCGGACGAATGTACTCGTATGTGCGTACCACAGAATGTACGTAGGTACATATAAGTTGTATTCAACGCTCTATGGAATTATTCAAAATTAGGTTCATGTGTTTTGTAATACGATTATGCTTTTTAAATTACATAATACTATTATACATTTAGCGAAAACGGCATATTGATTGCTTAACTTGTTGCACTTTCCGCCTACGACTTCAGAGTGACTTCAAAAATAACATACTGATTGTTTTTACAGACGCCAACGACAGCCGCATCAGCACGAAGGAGTCCAGCGACCATGGACCCGAGGACGTACCTGGTGAGTGTGGCTAAATACTCGGCGTTAATCAAGCAAGCCAACGAACTAATCTCATAGCCCGCAGTGATCGCTGAGCGCGCGATTAATGTCGCTTTTACGGACGCCCGAGTTCCCTTTCATCGGCCGCTTCGTTGAAATTCATAAGACCACTAAAATAAGGAGTAATTTTTGCTGCGCAATGTTCTCCGCGGCGTGACACTCTATGCGTTTTTACTGCGGTTTAACGCTCTTTTTACAACTTTGTCAAAGGGTGTGCTGCCGCGGCGCGCCCGGTGCTTTACGACTCCGTCCTCGCTTATCTCTAACCATTTGTGATAAATCTACACCAGACTCCTTGGACCTCAAATATTTACATGCTAATTCGTAGCCAATTCTGAACCCGAGATTATAAATAAATTGCCCGCCGAGGCCCATCATCGACAGCGCCGCTTCCATTTTATCTTTCACGACTCTTTGAGTTTTTAAAGCGCTCCTTTCGTTAACGAATGTTATTATAATTTAATGCTTTCTCTAGAGTTTCGTAGTTTTAACTTTTACGATAACTGGCTACTAAAATTAAGTGTTCTATGATTGCTGTTTTTCAGCTTCGTCGTGAAAACTAAGAAATTTCTAATAAGTAATGCGTGAAACGATCAAATTATTATCTTAGACAGAGTATCTTGTATACAGTTTACTAAAAGTTTGCAGTTTAAGCATTCTTTTATTGTCTGAGTACCTACTATTGTTAAACAGTAACAAACACCCATTTCCTTTTATCGCGGAACTTAAACATGTTCTTGTATGGGTATGAGGAACGCAGTCACTTTTAACCAAGCTACGGCATGGCGAATTGTTCACGTCCATGAATGGAATATTTGTTAGCACGCGGAAATATAAACGTGAAATTTGCTTCGAAAAATGCGTAGACAAACGATTGTGACAATATACGAATACAATAAATACAAAGTGCAAGTCTGCTGTCCTGTGGCACCCTTACTGGTGCGTGAATATTACGTATTGTTTGTGCGGCGAGTGGCGAGGTTTTACTGCTGCAGAGGCGCGCGCGGCGCGAAGTACGACGCGGAGGCATAAGAGGGCATTATTCGACCGCACGGTGCTTGCGCTGGTACCGCGGCGGCCATCGGAAAATGAGTAATTTTTCCCAGCGACGGGTCCCGTTGTCGCAGTCTCGTTGTTAGGCCAACACGAGTGTTGCGCAAATGTATTCTCCACGGGCGGCGCGGGGTGGCGCGCGGGGGGGTGGGTCGGCGCCGCTGAGCCCGAAGTTGGGCGCGTGGGCTCGCTCCCGCGGGACCCCGTCGCAGGGACCGAACTCGCCGCGCACGCTTTTTAATCTTTTAACACGACCAACGTGCGTTAGGATTCACATATTATTGGGGAATGCTTAGTGTTTTAAGTGTACAATTTATTTACCAAAACAAACACGTATATTTGATGCCTATTTAAGTCATAAAATATCTATTCACGAGCGTTTTTATAGGATGTCTGAAGATGTCACTTTTTATGTTTAAGGTTTTTCCTAGTTACTTCTAGATTAAACTTCATGTAATGAAATATATAGGTATGGACATAAAGCAATAACTGCTAGATACGCAGTAGCATTTCAAATCTCTATAGACCAATGAAATTAATCCTTGAAACTAATTTAATAACTCGGCGCCCAAAATGTATCGATGACTAAATAATGCGAGGCATCCGTGAGTTATTTTGTCAAGTTGGCGGGTTAGGCGATGCGAGCTATGTCGGCCGGGCGGCGGGTCGCCTCGGAGCCGGCGCGTGGCTAATTAAATGCCGATGTTCGATCGTCGGTCGGGGGTGCATTTCGAATTCCACACGGCGCCGTGTCGCGCCGCCCGCGCCGCCGCGCCGCATGCTCCTCGTACCAGCTTCGCCGGCCTGAATAATTCGGCGACTTGCCTCCGAAATGTGGCTGCGACAATAACTCATAAATAAACGTTGTATTGTCAGGGGGCTGTGACTACCGCGTGCTGGCTTCAACGGATTAATTTCGATCATACGAATACTATTAGCGATGATCATTGTATATAATTTCACTACAGAAACATGTTCCTTTGAGTAAGACATTAAAAATTTTAACATAAAATACGGCTTATGAAAGGTTTATGCGGTTTAAGTTGCAATAATTATAATCGGTTATACAAAAGACGGTGTCTCGTGACAAACCAAACATTCACGAAGAAACAATAACTAGTGCTGATTTTAAATATTAATATATTATTTAATGTTCCTTTAAAAAATATATATAATAAGGCACGTCAGATTCGCCCCTGGCAGGTCCCAGGTGACGCGGCCGCAGCGTTTGGAATTATCACATAGTGGAGCGCGGGGCGGGGGCGATACATTCGTCACAGGCCCAGCAGCCATTAGGCGTTTAGATATTATCAGCGCCGCCGGGGATGCCCGCGACCTGCTTCATTACGGGAAGTGTTTGTTTACCCTTGCATAGACGCTCCAAATATCGAATGCCACCGGTCACGAAGCTTTGTAAACGCTAACCTAATAAAACCATTTTATCAGCCATTTATACACAACACGACTGCCGACAACGAAGATGCCGAAATTTTTCGTACATTTTTATCGACTGCCACACGAAATAGGTTCGGGAAGCTTTGTATTTCGCCAGTGTTGCCCTGTAATCTACGGTCGATTGCCTGTTTTTTAAGAACGCCTCCCCCCAGCGCGAGGTCCCAGGTGGCGAGGCTCCGGCCGCACTTCCCGCGTCCCTCGGGAGCCCTCGGCCCGGGCACACACTCACGTCGACTGCGAGTACACCACCCGCGGCTCCACTCAGTGCGTACGTAGAGCCCGTAGTTGCACATGTGGAAAACAGAGCTATTCCCATGACGTTTAAACTTAATGATATTGTCTGCTACCTACCTATTGACTGTTTTGTATCTACTTTGCTGGTGCCCATGTGACGGAGCAGTTCGAGATACCCTTTTAATAAGTCTCGTTTATTAATTATGTAATCATATTTAGAATAAATGACACATCGTTATGCCTTCGTAATACAAAGTCGAAAACTAAGCATTTTCGTTGTTACGCATCGTTGGTTGCAAACGCGACTGTTGCTCAAGAGGTCCTGGATTCGATCCGCGGGTCGAGCAAAGTATTGATCGATTTTATTTGTTTAAAATTTCCAGTAGTAGCACGGAGTCTAGATTGTCGTCCGGTTTATGGCAATAACCTTTTGTTCCGTGATGGGACATATAACATAAGTAGTACTACGCTTTTAGAAAAATAAAACTAATTTTCACTAATCATTTTATTCTCCTGCGAATAATTATTTTGTAGTTTTTAATTTGGTTAGCTATAAAAGCGTGACATTTAATTTTTAAATTTTAATTTAAGCCTTTTATCTGTACCGTATTGTTGATTTAAAACAGATAATACTTCATTTTACAACCTACAACAACGATATCCTCCTCACGCGTTTTCTCATGCTAACAAACGGAGAATAGCATGCGCATGTGCATTAACGTTTACATAAAGGTACGTAATATGTGTATCAGCGTGGGGAGTATGGGCACAACCTCAGGGGAGGTCTGGTCCAGCAGAAGACTGCAATATGTTGTTGATGATGATAATCATATCTCTAGGGAGCGCTGTAGTAAAGTATTTTTATAAGCATTTCCTTGTTTCCCATTTCTGAGGGCACTGAATACATTAAGCTCTGCGTACGATTCTTATATCCACACCCAACCATTGTAGCGATGATAAAACATTATTTTGCATTAACATTCGTACTCCGCGTGACATGTGCGCGTGGCGCGCGGCGGCCGAGGCGTGATTAACGTATCGAGACGCACATTAGTACCGAGCTCCATGAGCTTCGCTGATGGCTGGGCGCGGTCGGGCTGGCCAGTGACGTCCGATAGCTCTGCTGTACAAATTTACATTTTTAAACGTTTATATTAACCTGTTATTATTGAAACTTTTCGTTCATTCTTCAAATATTTACGATCGAATTAGAAAGACAGTTTTGGTAGACCAAAACTTAGAGTTCTTTTGATGTCAAATTATGTACCCTAATTGCCTAAGTTTCGAATATTTTCCGGATAACTGAACGTCGTGACAGAGATGATTAAACTCACGGAAGACAAGCCGGTATACAGCTCAATTACAATAATCTTTGTAGAGGAGATTTTTTACTGGAATTATGTAAATGTTGCTATTTTTCACGACGTGCTTAGTCGGGACTCGCATTTGATCAGCGTTTCCCTTCTCATGCCGAGAGAAGAACTGCATCTATAAGGTGTAACGATAAACGAATACGACAAAGGGATAGGACTAAGGGATACGAGTAAGACGCAGTGTCCAAGGTGCGGCGGGGTTGATCACTGTAGAGCTTTATCTGAGAAGAGCGGAAGATATATGAAATATTGTACTTTGTAAAACCACTTCGTTTTTGGTAGTGCTATTAATAAAAAAACACTTATCAAGGGTGGCGGTAGTGGGATGAGGGTGACATGTGATCTGCGAAAGATCGAGTGCTGTGGCGTTCCTCGACAGCGTGGGCGCGTCCAGCAGCGGAACGGTGGAGGTGGTCGTCATGATAGTATTAATAAAGCACAGTTTTACTTTCGTTTGCTAATTCAACCATTGAGTAGCCATAAACAGGCTACTCAATATCTCGAGACAGTAAAGTATTCCCATGTGAACAGACAATCTACGGCATATGCTACTTTTCCTATAATAGTGTCTAGTTATTGGAAGCTCCATGGTAAAACATATTAAGTTTGCAAACATTCTGGCACATCACGTGGAAAAAACAGTTCATCGTTTTCCGCTGCGCTGTAATGTATCGTTCGAACTACACATGGTCATTTCAAAACAACTTTCGTAATACCTTTTGTAAGAAAGACTACCCTAAACATATCCAGGTCAATGAAAATGCTAGTACAAGCGAATTCATATGAATACTGTGTAATTATTATAAAAAACGAAAGCTAAGTCCATCGCATCCAACACCGATATGAACTCGCCAACTTTTAATGATATTTGTCAAACGATACTGTATTTTACACGTGTAACCATCTATTGCGTATTGGGTTTTTCAAACGCATTTCAAACCATTTGTTATACTTTGATTTTTTAACACTTAAATGTCAAATTATATTTCATGTCATGACATATATTATATGTCAAATTATATTAAAGCGGGACGCGAGGAAGGACGCAATAGCGTGCATCAGGAGCGGTCGCTCTCCACCGTGAAATGGGACAGGCTGAGGGCGGTCAGGACACTCTCATGCTTACACACGATATGACAACAACAATGATGACAAACAAAACGACTGACGCTAACTGTCTGACTAACAGTAACAGTTGCATGCCCAGTCCCGCCCGAGGTCGTCCGCGGACATCTGCGGGCGGCCGCGGACATTTGCACCCGCCGCCCGTCCGTCTGCAGCTCTTGCTACTCTAAACAACGTATTAATGAGCTTAACTTCATTAGTTTGAATTGAAGTTACATCTGATAATGATTTCGGTTGCTCTCGGCCAAGTCCATTCATCAATCAAAATCTTGTAGCATGTTCACTAATATATTTTATGTTACTACTGCAGACATTATATTGATTATTAAAAATGATTTTCATAGACAATGGATAAATAAAAAATTCTATTAGCCGTCAGAAACATGTTGATATGCCTCCATATTGAGCAGGCAAAGAAAGCGCCTCAAGAGAGGCATATCGGCATCAGTCAGCGGCGTTACCGGAATAACACCTCGAGTCTGAATGGCTCCGCGAAAGGTAGCGCCCCTGGGGAGCAGTGTGCTCGAGGCGGCAGAAAATTAACGCGGCCCCGCGGGAAATCTGGCGGCAGGCTCGGAGCCGCCGGCGCCGCGCCGCGCCCACTCCGCCGGGATCTATTTAATGTCCGCCGCGCACTGCGCTGCTTTGTGCCAGTAACTCACTACACAACATACGTTTGTAGGCTACTATTTTCATTATGATTTATAGAAGAAAAATAGCACACGATTAGTCTGTGTACGCTATATATTAGATGTACAGTGTCAATAATTGAATGTTCCATGATCGAATCGTTTAAGTTGATTACACCGGAGAATAAGGTTGCGTTATACTGGTGAATGATAAAATAGTAAATATTTATGATGGACATGACTTCTATAAGTTAGATCACGATTTAAACAATCGGGTGTGCTTAATCAGGCTAATGGTACTGTCCTGGCACTAAGTAGCGGACGTAAATACGTAGCAGAGGGGCAGAGCGCGCTGCCTGCAACATTAATGACGAGGCGCGGGGCGCCGCGATTGGGCCCACTACACTGAATTAGTAACCCCCTGCGGCCAGACCGTGTCTCTGGATTAGCAACGGCTTAAAACTACGGATCATGGCAAGACTAATACAAGGCACTAATATGCCGTATGACATTGTGCAGACGTCCGTTTCAAAGTAGCTTATAGCCCGCGTCTTCATCTGCTCTATTAAAAATATATTTTATTAATCATTAAGCCGGCTCGATTCTTGTATGTTTTTTCGGGTTGGCCCGACTAGTTTCGGACCCATACGAGGTCGTTCCTCATGAGCTTCCGCCGATCCAAGCGAGGTCGCGGCGGCGACTGACCGTCTCACGAGACACGACAGTCGTTTGTGGCAGTTAAAGGATAAAAGTGTTTTAATGAGACTGTAACATGCGTGTGTGTTATGTGCCCGAATGTGCCTGTAATACGCTATACAATAGTACAGAATGAGAATGAAATTCGTTAACAAAATTACCGACACCATCGGAAAGGCCGGACTGCCGTTTAAATGGACTTAATGAAACTTTAAAACGGATCACGTACTCGAAGTGCGAATTTAAAACAAAGGTCCAACTCTCCCGGCGCGGCTCGCGAGCGGATTACGAGGTGTGGCCGCAGGCACCTCGCTGCTAGGGCTCCTCGTTTTAGGTGGCGCTAGTTTCACTTCGGCCGATAAACTTTGTCGTGGTCACACCCTTGGAATAAAAAAAGTTATTCCCTTTACGAAACTTTCTTGATTCAGTCCCTAAACCCTACCGTCCCTCCACGGTACATATCAATATTCGATGGCAAAATATTAACGCAATGGCTTTGTTTTTCAGATATGGATATAAAATCGGAGAGCATGGACAGCTTCGAGTCCGGTAAGTTTAGAAAATGTTTATAATTTCGATTAAATAATTCTGTTACATGTAATTATACAATCAGATGATAATTGAAATTTCAATCACAATTGTACGGACACACAAAGATTATTTTTGGTTATTCTTTATACTACTGACCGGCCCAAGTTCGTAGAATGTATCTGAAACCATTTAATTTAAACAATTAGTACAATTTTGTTAATATTTTACATTATGTAGTAAAATTATTCAAGATTTACTACATAACATTATTATACAAACGATGTATTACGTAACATTCCAAACTGTTATATGAACATCATCCTAAAGTACTCAAATCTAGCGACTGGAAAATGCTTCAAGATAATATAGTTCTAATGTACCTAAGTGAGTTTTACCTTGTCAAATGTACTTGCTGATATGGTTTTATACAAAAAAGAGATATACAATTTAACTGGTTCTTTCTGGCATCTAAACTATGGTACGTACATATCGTTCAATCGGTTACTATGAAGATGATAACAGTAACGTCCGTATTGACTCCACCACGTCGTATCGCCTTTCTGATATTTTGTACCAAGTGAAAACGTAACTTCACGCCTGAAATCCCCGAAGAGGCAGGCAGAGGAACGCAGAACACTCCCACGATTCCAGACTCCGAGCCACTGCTAGAATGAGCCATGTGACCGAACTGGTGGAATGATGACGTAAGCGCGGAGCAACGGCGGCGGCGCGGGTGCGCGGCGGCCCGGCGCGGCGCGCCGCCGCTCGAGCGGCCGCGGTTTACTGTCGCCCGGAGAGACACTACGGCTCCTCCGAGCGCGAATATCTGCTTCTCAACTTTACGTTCGTTTTATCTTTTCGGCAGTATTGCGAAGCGGGGACTTCGCGAAAGGCCCTCCAGGGCTCCGTTACCGCTGTCCTGTCATACTACCTCCGCTATACTTTTTACACTTGCCACTATTCAAATATTAACTATATATTTCGGTGTCTCAACTGTTTTGAAAACGATTTTTTTGTTATATATTTATTTGTGTGTATATATACGATCTGAAGTTTTAATAATTTTCATCATCAAGTAAACCTTTTTATCATGTACTAATTCTTTTTTAAACATAAAGTAAACCTTTATACTTAAGTTTTTAATTGAACCATGGGTATTTGTCAAATAGCTTGATCGTTGTCGTTTGTTGTTTTGTAATGAACCATAAATAACATATATCTTTATCTATTAAAACAATGATATCTTTGGCTGCTGATAGAATTTGTCAAAAAGTAAAAACAGGAAGGCAGTCCTCTGAAACGAACTAACAAAACCGTATTAGGATTAAAAAGTGAAGGAGATCTATTCAAATCTAATTGCATATTTTGTAAAAGCGGTAAGCCAAAACGGGAACATTTTCCGAAGTGGCGTCGGTAGAAAATCCGAAGCTAAAAGTGCATCGCGCGGGCCGCGCGGCCCCGCGGCCGGCCGCCGCGCCCAACTTACAATTAAAACGGACGCCCCAAATTGTGTACACCGTTCGTCACTTAGCACGCGCCGACTGCGCCGGCTCCGGCCGCGAGTGCTTTTGTTTTTGATTTATAAATAAATTCGTTGAATTATACTATTGATTTCGGTTTTATTTATTGCTTTTACATATCTTAATTTTTACATCTATCTCAAACTGGAACGTATCGATGCATGCATTTGTGCTTAGCGAGGGAAATAGGTGGAGTGAACATATTTATGCGCGCGACTTATATTGACTAAGAACATTAGAATAATGTGATTAAAAATGGCTAAATCTTGTTGTTTGTAAAGTTCTACTATACTCGTCGATTTGATTTCGATAACAAAATATTTTTTGTCCCTGTGACTGAACAAGCTGAAATACCAGATAACTTCAAATATTACACTCCAAGTAAATCGTATTCGTCTATGAGCAATCAACACAGCTAATCGCAGTCTAAAATGAACGCGGGCGGACTTTTATTAGTCTGAATAGTAACACGATTCCGCAATCAGGTGCAGTTTAAAATGTGCATTTGCGATGTGGCGCGGCGCTCCGGGCACAGGGCGCGTGTAGAAATGCATTTTCAATAATTGAGGGTCAGACAGGGGGGTGGGCGTTAAAATGTACGATGTTCAACTTTCCGCTCGTCACCGGCCGCCGTTGTGGCTTCCTGGCGCGGCGGCTGGTTGACGGCTGCTCATTGTAAATGTAGGAAAATTTTGCCCCGGGAGTATCGATGTACTAAAAAGTGTTTTAAACGAGTTCTGATCATGGCTACTTAAATTGTCTATGAGATCTGTAACATCAAAGATACTTCTTCTTAGTTCTCTCTCCCTGTCCCGTACGGGACCTAGTGTGGTGATGTAATATGCAATAAAATATATTTGCCACATCTTACACTAGTATAGTTTTAGTAATGGAGGTATACAAACGTCGACTAATATAATCTGTACTGTTGTATATGCTTACCTTTAACACAAACCTGCCTCGTTGG
>DWEI01002694.1:0-13894 GCA_018245875.1 Mysoria ambigua | reverse complement strand
CTTTAAAACAATCCGCGGTTGGACTGCTTCGTGGTCGTTAACACGCGATTAAAACAAATTATATTAGCATGTATGACATTATATTTAAACAACCCAGAACATTTACTGTTTACATTAGAACAATTCTATTTGAGTTTCAAATGTCATATGTTAAAAAAAACTTCCCTGAGCACAGATAGTGTCGTTGCTTATAAACTATCGAATATTAAGCGGTTAAAATAATGTTATCGAACGATTTTATCGTTTCAATGTTGGTTCACGAGTCTCCTTCTGGATTAAAAAGATTAAGGCTATAGTCTGCCACGCTTGTCAAATACGTGTTAGCAGACTTCACGCTCGTTTAAAGATTTTTCTTGAAGTTATGCCGGTTTCCTCGCGATGTCTTCCTTCACCGTTATGGTAACTGATATTTAAACTTAAAATGTACATTTTATAAATAATTGCTCACCAATATTCGAACCCAGGACTCTGCAATCAAAGGCTGAATATCATACCACTAAACTATTACCGCTTTCAGTTAAAATGATATAAAGCAAAAACATGTAAAGTTCACTTTTGACTTTCAAATAAAAAATGTTCCTACGTACAATGTGTATGTTGAATGTTGTAGCGAGAAGATATCGGAACAAGCAGATGGCTTATCCAATAGAGCTCGCTGGTTACAGGCCGATTTAAAATTACAATAAGTGTCGCCCGCCACAGCCTCCGCTCTGATAACACTTCGCGCGCCGAACACTACATAGTCGTTGTAGAGTCCAGTTCTACTTGTACACTTATAAATATTTCTGATACTCACAAATCACATCTATCGTGAATTTTTTAACTTCCGAACTAATTATAACACAGTAAGTACCATGTGTTGAGCACTTTTAAAATTGAAGTTTAATATTAATCAAACTATGTATATTATTTATATGAATAATTTATAGAGCTCATAATGTGAACTTTCAATTAATATTTTAAATCAGGGATAAAATAGGGAAATAAGCAGTACTTGAGATAGTGATATTTGCATCTTTTTCTTGACGGTAACAATAAACATAATCTTATTGTTACAGAATCATTATGTTACTAATATGTCGCACCATCAAATTCAAAATATTCAGTATTAAAACAGAAATTTAGACCCCGGTTGTAAGTTTTCAAGTTTTGTAATTAAACGATTGCTTTGAAATAGGAAATAAATATCAGCTGAAAAGCCAATCCGAATCAAATATATTAAACCTCAATCAAAGCAGGCTTCGGAAGGCGAAGTCAAACAAAACATTCGAAAGACAACATATAGAAACGTTGTATAGTTAGGTATTTAATAACAATAATAATAATTTTTATTTCAGACCAAAGTCCATATTTAATTATGTTTATTTATATTTTGCTGAAACTACGGTCCGATAATATTATTTATGTGGTATGATTGAACTGGTGCCATATGGGAGGATATCACACTACCAACCTCTACGGAGATAACTGGCGTGATGTTATAATAATAATATACCAGCTGTACATATAACCCTGGAACAACGTACAGCTATAACTTCAGTGACCTGTGACATTGTATTATTAACACTAATAAAATACGACTAAAGCAAGGCTAGTAAATAAAAAAATATCCACAGCGCATACGAATTACCTACTTGTTGACTATTAAATTATCAATGTGTGATTTAATCCGGTATTCAATTAAATAAATCACATATTTAAACATTATTAATTTTTAACGACCATTTACATACAAACAGGATTTTTTTTTGTTTTAACTAAATGATATTTGGATGTTTGCCTATGTATTTCCAGATGATAATTCGATATTTAATTGTGACATGTTCTGTCTTTCTATTCGTGTAAATACGTGTCATGTTTTATAACAGTAAATTTAAATAATTAAAAAATGATATTTACAAAAAAGTTTTAAAAATGTGTTGTTTGTAATCGAAGCGATCACTTTGTTACTGATCAGTAATAACTTGTATATAAAAGTCTAAAAAGGCCAATATCGTCTAGTAGTGTCTACAATAGCCAAATTAGGCCATAATGCTTGACGAACTTCCCTTATAGAGAAGGCTGATGACATCAAGCGCCACAAATCTATATGCTTACATACCTGAAGAGCTTTTTCTACACGAATATCATACAGGCACATCGGTTTTTTATCGCGTTCGTATTAATATTGAAAACTAAATGTCTCTATTTTATCCACTCTTATTACCAAATACCACTCTATTATAACTAAATTTGAAATAAATTAGAAATAGCGCTAATAGGTATTGGTATTAGTATACACACTGTGGCATTCGAAGTTGGATGCAGATGTCTGTGTCCGGTAGCGCCCGTTATACATATAGCAACACTTGCTCACACTCCGCTCGTTAGCCGCTTTCTTCACCCGATAGAAACAGCTGCTTTCCAAAAACAACAGCCACGTAATAAACATATATTTTATTAAATCATTAATATCATTTCATGTTTATTCATTTAACAAAATAAGATTACCGGTTTATCGCAATATCACGACACTTATCTGATCCGTATGGCCATTAGTAAACAAACTTGTTATATGGGCCATCAGCGTATCCATATTTTCTTTTCAAGATATTTTATTTTATGAATTAATTTTATACTAAATGTAATGCGTCGGCATTTTAACAAAAAAATCGTTGACTGATAGCAATTATAACTATAAATCAACAGCGGTTATGAGCGATATATGCATTTCCCGAATACATAATGATGTAATTATCTACCTACTTTATCGCATGCCTTATGTAAGTAGCTTACTTCAGCGTGCGTGATTACATCGCATGCACTTCGGATTGAAAAAATCAAATGAGTATATATATAAAGTTAACTTGACGTTGACTTAAAATATACGAGTATATATAAAATTTACTTAACATTGAATGGGCGAATAACTTTTGTCTATAATAATTTTCTATTTGTATTTATTGAAAAGAACTAATATTATCAATAATATCGTAACAAGTACACTACATTACATATTGGCGCACAACCTTCATATGGTTTGCAGTTGATGCCGCGACGTTTTGTAACCTTATATGTTCATCCCCCGTCTCCGTCAAGGAATTGGCAACTTATACAGTACTTATATAACATACATATTATACAATAATATATTAATAATAAGCACTATTTTCCGTCCGACGGATCAACGGAGGCTTGTCACAAAATCCAATCAAGCTATGCAAGCCGCTAACGTCAACGCACACAGTGAACCTGGAAAAAAAACGCTATCAATGCACCAAATCGCACATTTAGAGTTCAATAACTGTAAACGTTATGTTTACTTCCTTGTTACAACGATTCCTTTCAACGCAGAGAGACAAATCTATATTCCTTTTTTGCTATTTTTAACAGTATCGTGATGAAAATGAAAATGAATATTATGTGATAAATGGCGTTATTTATTGAATTTTTACAGTGATAATTCCACTTTAGTGTTAGTTTATAGTTGGTTGTGAATTAAAGAATGTAATTAATACGATAATTTAAATTGGTAATTGCGTAGTAGGCGTATAATAATTTTAGTTTCACTAATGTATCATCAGTAAGTTATTCAGACTATCTGCTTTTAAATGGGTAATTAAAATATTCTCGTAGGTCTAACTAACCTTTTTGTTTTTAATAATAATCATTACGTATTTATTGCTTTGATAATAACTGACTAAGCTGCTTCAAATGTTAATTATATTCTTGTGGGAATTATTTATAAAATAATGTCACAAAAAATTCAATAAAAAACTGTGCCTCTCAATCTGTCCCTTATAAAAAGTGAATTTGTAATTACTGCTATAAAAACCCTATGACAAACTTTTGAACAGTAGAAAAATTTTACCTCCTGCGTCGTTAAGCAGGTTATAAAATTAAATATTCTAAAGGAATAATTGCGGGTTACGCAGTAATATTTATTTAACAATGCGGTACCAATATTAAATTGGTACATTTCATAACTAGTCATTTTAATGAACCTCTTATAAGTTTCTCACAAAAGTTTTTTCATATTGTCAATAAGCACTTAATTATCATATCGAAACATATTTTAATCATGTGTTAGTAATGGCGGGAATACATAAATCTATCGTATACATAATACATATAAAACATTATACGTGTACATTCAGGCCGACATTGTACTATAAAGTTAAGTGCAACAAAGAGCATTCAGTCAATTGTGGCTACATTTGTCCGAATGCAAAGTTATCTATTACAAAACTTGCCCCCAACCTTTGCCCCACTATAACTGTTATACATTTTAACACGCTGACATAACTTAAGCTGTTGTTACCTGTGCCCCTGTAATGGCCCACTGTCCCATCGCGTGGTTGCGTGGTACGTGTGTGTAACGTGTGTGTAACGTGTGTGTGTATTTGTGGTTCCAGAGCAGTGGCGGCGGTTGCCGGTGCGGTAGGCGCGCGCGCGCACCGCGTCCGCCGCACGCCACTGCTTTGGATGTCTGGAACGCCTTCGTCTACCCGGTATGCGAGAGTGACGCATGAGCGTGGGCTCCGTTCAAACGAAACATAACAAACTGCACATAAAAATTTTGACACTATTGTAAATGTTTACGCAGGTATATTTTATTTCAATTTAGATCGCCATTTGTGATATAAAGTTTGTAAAAAAATATATATCAAAAATTTGTTTGGCTAGATTACAATAAATCAATACCCCATATGGTAGTTATTTTAAATTGGCGCGTTCTGTCATACTAAAACTATTTTTATTGTACCTTAGTAATGTAGTACCATACTGCAGTAAACTATTTTTTTCCAACCGGCGAATGTTTATTCCTTATTACTTTTATAAATATCAATTTGGAAGATTCGCAATGTAAAAACCTAACTTAATGTTAATATCAGAAATAATAATCATTACAATATGCTGCTATTCAACATCTTTATTATTCTTTATACATCTCATTTAAAGAAACAAAAAAACATTTAACCTTAGTCGATTTTTAATGTCAAAGACATGGATGTCTTTACTCAGTTACAAATATATTTCTGCCTCAGTTACTGATCGGCCGCTACCTCGAAAACAGTGAAATGCCTCGTACTTAACCGCATACTTGTGTGCAACTATCTTTCAATCAGAATTAATGTTGTAATGACCACTAAACACTAACGTCCCCATAGAATACTCGCTGCAAAGGCCTTTAATAGTAAGAATGGACAAACTTAATGTTAAAGTTCCGAATATTTCTACTTCATGTAGGTATTTATCCACTAAAAATGAAACGTTATTCCAGACAAATAACACAGCGTAAAACCTTATATACATCGCTAAAACCTATTTATAAGTTAATTATTATTTAATTTACACGTTACGCACTAACGATAACTCATTTGTTGGTTCAAATTTCTATCTTGCTCAACTAAATAGGCATATACCTATATGTGTAGGTAAAATAATATATTTAAACAAGATAACGCTTGCCGTGCCTTGCCCGCATTCGCTCGCACGACGTATTAATTTTTCATTGGCTATTCACGACTAGGTATCATCAAATAAATCAGTACCTACATACATTTTTTATCATGTAGCGTACGTGTTCAGTGATCCGTAGTTGTTGCCTGACATGGGCTTCCTTTGTTTAGCAAAAATTTGGACAAAAAATGAGGAGAATTCAAAGTATAATAAGTTAAGCCGCTACATATGTATATGTATAATCACCTGTACCACGAAATATTTTACAGTAAAATATACAATAATTCATGTCATAAGTACATAATTTTAACCAATCTTCTCATCAGTAACATGCTTAAATAAGAACAAACTATAGTACAACGTACGAAGTAAACGGCTTCTTCGTGTAGGATGTCGTTACGAAGAATTAACGAGAATTAACACGACCATTCCTTCTAGGGCAACATGAAACAACACATGCTGACGCACAAGATCCGCGACATGCCGCCGGGGTTCGAGAAGCCCCAGGTGGGGCCCGGCGGACCTGAGGAGCTGCGCGACCCGAGCCCCGAACGGCGCTCGTCCCCAGATAAGATGGACCTCAAGCGGTCTCCACCCAGCCACCCCCCGGCGCCCATGTCACATACGTCCCCGATTGACATGCCCCCGCTACCTAAACGACCCACCGGTAAGTTCGAAACGTTATATTTGTTTATATAAATATTATTGAGCAGAACAATTATCGAGAAGAGGTGAAAACTCCTCGGGGAGATACGTTTATTAATAACCTCTATCGTAATGGAGCTATTACACTTTTCTCAGGCGGTACAACAGTGCAACTCAACTACGTTATGATCCTCTGCAACTCTTTTATGCTCATCGGAACTCTATTTCTGTTTAGAAAATTTGGAGGTTTTACCAATTTACTCCTAATCCAAGGACAAACAAATGCTCTCCATTAGCCCATTTAATTACTTACTAATGACACGTCAATAAAATGCTTAATTTGTTTACTGAAACGTGCTGTTACCAAACTAAGCGCTAATCGCCGGCTATTCTTGTGCAGTGCCCAGCGGCCCGCCCCACCCTCCGCCCTCCGCGTCGTCGAAACACTTGTGCGGAGTCTGCCGGAAGAACTTCTCGTCGTCATCCGCGCTCCAGATCCACATGCGCACGCACACCGGAGACAAGCCCTTCCGGTGCGCCGTCTGCCAGAAAGCGTTCACCACCAAGGGGAATCTCAAGGTGATTTAATTCAAATGACAATGTAACACCATCAGCATATAAATAGCTGGTTCAGGCAAATTATTGTTAATGCTTCCATTGCTTCCTAGAGATACTGATACCGAAATAAAAAAATAACTGTGTCAATCCTAATAACTACGTAAGTAACTGGGCTTTTTGATAAATGTCATTCAGAAATGAATTCAGAATTGAAAAATATTTTAAATAAATACTTATTTAAGTATATAATTGTCAAACAGGTGCACATGGGCACTCATATGTGGAGCGGCGGTGCCTCGCGGCGGGGTCGACGCATGTCCCTAGAACTGCCGCCGCGGCCGCTGCACGAGCCCCACGACCTGCTGCGGCGACCGGACCTCTTCTACCCTTATCTGCCCGCGCCCTTTCTCAACGGCATGCAGCAAAAGGTAATTTCATTGTCATAAAGGATTTCATATAAAAATCACAAAAGTATCTAAATTAATTCAATCATATCTATTTCAATGTCTTTATTGATTAACAATATAATTGTTCCTCCGCAGCTGAACGAGATATCCGTGATCCAGCAGAACGCCGGCCAAAACGGTGTCGCAAATAAATTTCCCGGCCTCCTGGGCTTCGGCGCGTTCGCCGGCGCGCGCCCCGGCGCCGCATCCCCCCTGGAAAGACCGCCGTCGCTAGAGGGCACCGACGAGCGGCAGGCCGCCATGCGCGAGCTGGCCGAGAGGGGCCGCGAGCTGGCCGAGCGCAGCCGGCAGCTGCGCGACGACGGCGACCACTACCGCTCGCCGCCGGCGCACGCGCCGCTGGCGCCGCCCGCCGCGCAGCCGTCGCCGCCCGCGCCGCACCACGCGCACCCGCACCCGCTCGCGCCGCTGCCGCCGCCCGCGCGCACCGAGGGCCTCACCGTCTAGACCCGACGTCCAAACTCCTAGACGCCTGAACACATTCCAAGATGAACGCCGACCCGAGCGCGCGTCCTCGCCGAGCTCGCGGACGGCGGCTGCGCACTGCGGATGTGCATAACGATGTACAAAGAACCTTAGTCGTGTGCGTGAACGAGGGACTGATACAGATGACGTCGGAGCGAGCGTCAGTTGTTAGCGTAATGTTGCGTGCTAAGGTAGAGCGCCATGTAACGAGTTGTTATTCCGTGTTATTACGCCTAGTATTACTGTAAGTAACTTATATGCACGAGTACGGGCCTGGGGCAATCGGTGACTCGCTGGAGTCCCACGTTTATGTCATTACTCTGTGATAGTGCGCATTGATGATTGCATCCGACCAATGTGGACGACGTTCGGTCGGCCAAATTACAACAGTGAAATGTGGATGCGGTCCCATGTGCAAACATCAAAAGTAATTATAAATTATCCCAAAAATTAATTAAAATCATAAATCTATATCTATATCATTAAATGTATATAAAATGTATGATAGTAATGTAATGAGCGAATAGTGAAATTACACCATAAAAATTTTAATGACACGATATTTATATGTTACTATTAGAACTGGAGTGCGTTATGCATGATTTTATCTAATACCACATTCCAATGAGATGTCCCTTCGAAAATGATCATAGACGTAAGAGAACTTTTGTAATGTACGTATAAAGGTTCCTTCAGCCCTCCCCACGATCCGACATCGATCAATCCGGTTAATACGAATGCATAGGTACCCTTATTGTCTATTGTCACTAGATAATCGATACACTTAAATGTTTAACTAACGTAACAGAGGTTAATGACATATTCATATCATGTAAATTTAAAAAGTATTTGCATTTGAGGTCTACATAGTTGTTAAGTGTTTAGAGTCATAGCTATTATATTGCTTTAGAATATTTCAACATATCTTTGTGAAAAATGTGAGCGACTGGTGTAAAGTAATAATTATTCAGCGTACTGTTCAGCGGTATCACCGGCACTGCACTCGACTGAGCTGTAACTGTTTCCATTTCAAGTTTTTATTTCCAAATGTGCATTTGACGGTGCGTACGACATCCGTCGTCGCTACCGGCGGACTGTTTTTAAGTGTACAACGCGTTTTGTTTACAAACATTCAGTGATATTATGCTGGTTTGATGTAACCTCGATAAAGGCAGACGGATTCAAACACAATATATAAAATTTGATTCCATTTTTAAATTGGTAACGATTTTAACAAATTTAAAAATATGTTACGGTGACGTAGTTACTTTTTGGTTTCTATATGACCATGTGGACAACTCCTTACATTTGGACTTTTTTTTATTACGAGAAAAAGTGAACCAGTTCCATTTATATTTGCTGTTGCCACTGCTTAATTCAAAGGATATTTTTTACGTCAAACCAACATAATTACCACAACATATATTTTATACCTATAAAAACCTAGATATATATCTATTATGAATGTCCTGTTAAATTATTTATGAAAATTATAAATCATGCATACACTCTTAGTATTAACGAAACGCTTGTGAGGCGGTAGGCCGCACACGACAGTTTAGTTGTCTAGAGTTAATTCTCATAGCACCTACAAGTTATTAATTTCAAGTTACAAATAGATATAGTGCGTAGAGTAGTCGAGAATGATGTGTCATGTCATGTCAGTATAAATAATCATTGTAAATTATTAAATGTTTATGTAAATGTCCAAAAAGTATTCAAATTATTTAAAAAAATATTATACTAATAATTCTTTTCTTTTTTGTTCTCCTTTCACCTTTACCTGCCCGTTTATTTTATTTTTTTATTTTCAAATATAAAAAACGTACGACAATTACGAAATAAATCAACAAAGATCCGTTTACAATACTTTATTAACTTAAGAACAAAAATTATTGAGTAACGATTTGGGTCGAACAACTTGTTACAAATTAAATCATAATCGTTCGCTAAACATTGCAGAAAACAATATTATAAGATTGCATCGTTGCTGAATATATAATAACTACAAACTTTCACTGATCAATAAGAAAATTAAAACAGTAAAACACACGTACGTGGTTTCAAGAAAAAAAAATAACATCATTCAGATACCAATCGATCATTAAAACTGCAACAGAGTTCGCATTTTTAAGTGAATACATAACTCCCTCCGAACGCCGAACGGGCCCCGACGCGCGCGCTAGAAGTTGATGACGGAGGCGAGCTTCTTGACGCGGTTGAGCAGCAGGTCGCCCTCGCGGATGGTGGCCTGGTACAGCTGCGAGCGGTCGGCGTCGGCGCCGCGCCCCGCGCCCGTCACCACGCAGCGCGCCACCGCGTCGATGCGGCACTGCAGCCGCCCCGCCGCCGTGAAGCTGCGCCGCGCGCGGTTCAAGTTAATGGTATTGTTTATATTTTTTAGTTAAAATGTTTAATAATCACTGGAAGTCTAGATTTATCTGGTTTTTGTCAATAAATCTACACTATCTACCTACCTTTTTTGGGGACTACAGGCGTGATATTACGTATTTTTATTGTTATTCATGTCATAAGCTAAGTTTCAATTTACAACTGTCCCGACCTACAAAATATTGTGTTCAGTAAATACATTCGTTGACGCCTCTTCAATGGATATATTGGTATATATTTTACATACAATAAATGAATTCACAACAAAATATATTCCGTATTTGACACTCCGTGATCTGTCTAGCCCACGACGAACGTGACATAAAAAGGTATATAGGTATGTAATCTATAAAACTACCTAACGACAGCAAGGCAACAAATTAATTTTCAAATAAGTAAGTTTTGATTAAGTATATTATAAATAATTCGAAACATTTCAATGGCCGAGTAATATTAGAAGGTTTCGTGATAATTCAATCTAAAAATCTAATGATAAGCAGAATTCTCGTAAATCGAGAATAATTTTCCAAGTAATGGACACGGGCGACGTCTTATTGTGACCGTAGACTAAACAAAGTAATAAATTAGAAAAAAAATGTGTATCAGAATCTTGAATATCAAAATGAACCTTGATTATTACCAATAATAAAAACCTAAAGTGTAAGTTATCATGACATAAATAGCCTCATAAAATGTAACAAAACTATCCGACAGATTAAAAATAAAATTTCCTGACATACATATTCCTAATTTATGACATACAAGAATATATGAAATCCCAGTATATGTAACAAACATACAGTAGAAACGGCTTTTAATAATAATAACCTATTTTCACGCCTGTAAACCCCGAAGAGGTAGGCAGAGGAATGCAGAACACTCCCACGATTCACCGGTTACGTTTACGTCCCACTATGTAATAGGTGATGAGCCCATTGCCATGCATCGGGCACGTATCCAGACTCCGAACCACTACTAGAAAATCTTAATTAGAAAATTTTTGTAGTGTTCGACCCGGGTATCGAACCCGGAACCTCCCGATCGGCAGCCGCACCCACAACCAACACGACCAACGAGGCACCGATATTTTTTCTATTTATTATAAATATGATAGCACCTACATTACCAAACATATTATTGTCGATAAATTTATAAGAAACGGGAATAGATTCTTCGAAAAAAGCGTGCAAATAACATATGATGTCCCGGCAGTCGAAAATTCAATAATGGAATGTCTCAGACCCACCAGCATACTCACTACCATCATGGTAAGCACATACTTGGAGATCTCCTCCTCGACGAACTCGCGCGTGACGCCGAAGGTGGCGGCGATGTTGTCGAGGCTGAGCGAGCGGTACGCGCGCAGCAGCTGCACGTAGGCCTTGATGCGCGCCTCGCGCACGTAGTGCTGGTAGTGCGGCCGGAACACCGGGTCCACGCAAATTTGGGTCTCCACCTGCGACCATTTACATTTCGCTTTTACAGTTATATAAGAAACGAGATAACACATTTATTCGCACGAGTACTGCAACATTCAAAGGTTGCATACAAAGGCCAAGATTATTTAATATTTTATACATTACGGTATACAATATTCAGATACAGTATACAGTATGCATTATACATCCTACACATTGAGACACACTACTCCTGTTCGCAGCATAAATCATTATACTTCATGTTATTAACCAGATAAAAGATGGTATATCCTGATATGAATCCTGCAGCTTGTGAAGAAAAGGCTATGTATTTTCGAGTGCAACAAAAAGAAAATATTAGGTATTAAGTGTGAATTTAGAATACAATACATAATATTATAAACATAACTTGTTACACTTCTGAGAAATGTTTGAATGAAAAGGAATGTTGCTAGACCAAAGAGAAGGTGGGCTGATAATATTTCACAGGTGGCAGGAATGAATTGGTTCAACCTAGGCTAGAACAAGGACGAGTGGAAGATGCTGGAGGAGGCCTTTACCCAAAAAGGGGTTCATATTCCAAATGAACAAGACCAATATATTAACATATTTATTAAGGAACATAAGTTAAGAAACTATTAATAACATTTACAATGTAACTTGGTAATATGGAATAAATGGCTTTATTATTATTATTAATTTGTTACACAATGTAAACAATAGCAAAATAATTAATAATGAGGTTTTTTTTCGTTTACATGCAGCAAACCAGAATATCCAATAAATTGAAGTCTATTAAAGAAGTCTAATAAAGAATCTGTCATACCCAAGCAAGACTCTTCATGAAGTCGGCATATCTGCATTCGTGTAGTGATTCCACTAGTTCCCTCAATTCCGGGAATCGTGAGCGGAGGGCCTGCACAGCAGCACCCTGCCTCCTCAGAGCCGCTTGTAGGGCATGTCTCTCTAAGGCCAGGGCACATGCCAATACACAGTACTGGATAATTGTACCTGTAAAAACATAAAACCTATATCATTAATTTCTTGAAAATTGTTATTTAACTTCAAAGTTATGATATTAATTCTGAAGACATGCACTTATATTACTCATTTAGTTACACTAATGGCCTTATATATAAATAAATATAAATAAATTCTGAAGACAGGATTTTTGATGTGAAATTTTTTGTTCATATTTTAGTAGTAATACTCTTTTATTGCAGAAATGCAGTAAGGAAACCATGTCATATGGAATCTATAACATATTTCATTTCAAAAATAACCCAAGCCCAGTCTTCAGCGAGCTTACATACTAATTAAAGTTATATTGCTGATTATAAAAGCATGAAGGATTTGAAAATGACATATAAAACTCACCAAAATCAACTAGCTCGTATGATTCAAAAGTTGAGACACAGTCAATGAACAATTCAGCTGCATGGCTATAATCTCTAACCGCTAAACAGTAGATGGCCTCGTATGCTTTGAGCTTGTTCCTGGAACGCCAATCGCCACCTTTGTCCACTAATTCATGGGCCTAGAAGAAAATATACCAACACAATAATGTAAAGTTGATTTCAATGAATTGAATGAAAATTCATTATTTAATATTGTACATGACAAAAGAATTAGTTAAAATATATCCTAAATTAATCTATTCCTAAAAATTAAACATGTGATATAATTAAAATTAATTTGTACTCATATTTTGTGTGAAATTTATTTTATGCTTAATGACTCTGTGTTTTCATCATAACATTTACTTGTATTTTAACCAACTTAATTAAGATGATATTTTGAACAAAACGAAGAAGACACACTGTCAATTTTCATCGAACTGTGATTTATTCTTTAGCCAAAATAACATTTTTTGTTTCACTCTGTCACATCACTGTGTCAAGGAGCATAATAATATCATCCCTAATAACATGGGTCCTTAGCATTTGCATTAACAAATGTTTGTGATACAACAAATATTTAATCATATACATAACAATTGACCATGGTTGAAGTTTAGCAGTCTCATTACTCCATCTGCGACAATATTTAAAGTGTGCAAATTCAAAAAATACATTTATGTTTCCATTATGTCAAAAAGCCTATTACTCGATTGCAGATTACAGGCGAGACATAGATGTTTGGAAATTAGTTGCTGTAGTTTGGTGGCTTAAAATTTTAATTGCTAAGCAATCACAAAAAAGTCAACCCAACTGAGTTACTTGTTAGTTCTTCTCAGTTGTGGGTGCGGTAAGAACTAACATAAACATATCTGTAATGATATGTATGTGATCACAAATCCTACATAAATAAATGATTTTTGTCTTTAACTTTGTGCAAGTGTGATTAAACAAAGTGTGCTGTAAAAATTGTATTGGTTTTAATTACTAAGATTTTAATGAGATAGAAAAACTACTACTACTAGAAAATCGTATGAAATTTCTAATAGAATTCTGGTAGTGGTTCGGAGTCTGGACATGTGCCCGATGCATGGCAATAGGCTCACCACCT
>DWEI01002693.1:0-13897 GCA_018245875.1 Mysoria ambigua | reverse complement strand
ATTAGTAGCATGTACTTAGCGAAAATGTCGTGTTGACATAAAGAGAAAAACACTGATATTTTTTGTGCAGAATATACATTTCTTAATATTCAACATTAGAGTATGGCAAAAAAAATATTACTTATATATTATTAACCTAGTTCTCTAATCGGCAAGGTACAGCATACCTTGTACAAAATATCACTATCCTTACAAACCTGAAGGTCTTTAAGGTTTAAGAGTATATGTAATAATTATGTTTTGTACATTAAGACTGTAGGCTAGTTATTACATTACAATTTAAAACCTAACAATAAGAAACGGTGCGAGATTTTATTATTTGAGGATTTAGTCAGCAAATATTTGACCAGTAGCAAAAACGGTATTAAGATAATTTGTGAGATTAAATAAAACGACTAATGACTATAATATGTACCTCTACATTATTATGCATTATAAACGAATACATATACATACAGATTTATCTAGTTGTGAAACATTTAGAATTAAATACTTATGCTCGAAATGCATTAAATTTCATGTTAAATACTTATAAAAAAATTGTGTAAACATTATTATAATATTAAGAAATAAATTTAAATATCTGTATCTTACATTACAGACAGCAAAAATTACTGATGGAAAATTGAAAATGAAATCTGAAAATTGCCTTAATTTTACGAACTAAGTAACAAAAAAGATTAATAATTTGTCATCATTATCATAAACCTATTTCCATTCACTGCTGGACATAGGCCTCTCCAATAGCATGCCACTGAGCTCAGTCTTAAGGTTAATAATTATAATTCAGTAATAAAAAGAATTTTAAAATTTTCATGGTAACAAAATATTTTTGTAATAATGTCCTATCCTATTATAATATCTTATGTGTTATTTATTTATTGATTTGGTATCCTAAAATGCAATTAAATTGTACTAATGTTATTAATTGTTTGCTCATACACGTGACTTCCTTTACTAAGAATGCTTTTACACGTCCGTTCGTTTTTAAATATGCATTGAACATTTTACAGCGTTTCTAACAGCAATTGGAATTGAAAATGACAGTTGAGTGGAGACGAGTATTTTCTGTTCAATTCAAATCAAACTTCAAACTACATAAGTAACGGAATTTGAGACTTGTGCATATTTGGATTATTTTTTGTATTAAGTAATAGGCAATTGTAGCAGGTCTTTAAAAGCAAACAAATTGAAGCATTTTTTTCTTTCTTAACACGTGTGGAAAGTGGAAAGATGTCGCAACAACAAACAAAAAATTGTATCACATTGCGAGGATCTGCTCAGATTATTTGTGAATATCTCAGTAAGTTAAACGTTATATTTAAAAACATTATTGTATTTATTCGACATAATAATATTAAATACAATGCCTGTTCTCTTCATGGTTTATTCGTGTAAATTGAAATAATAAAAAAACAAGCTAGTAATGATTTTTAATAAATCGCCATAATTAAAGAAAAAGTAATTAGGTCCAGCATCTGGTTTTGAACAATAATTATATTACGAAGACGGAAATTCTAATGTTAATGCATATCCATACATTGTATTATTTAGGACAAGAGGGAAGGAGATGATATGTTCTGAACTTTTAGTTATAAAAAGGAAAAATACGTATTTTATCTTACGTTGTGTTGACCAAATTAAGGTCTCTGCAGAAGTTGAGTGTGCTGTATACTGATTGATTCTATTAACTTGGGCTTTTTATTGAAAATTTTAATATTATACATTTTATCATACGAGATTCCTTATGGGGTAGGTAGAAAGGATAGACATGCTTCATCGATATTCATCGTTTTCAGCAAATCATAAATATTTTTAATTCTTAAAATTTTTATGAAGAATGTTTATTTTCTTCGCAGAGTTTGCTATTAATGCAGTGTTATTTCAAAGAGGCCTGTATCCACCAGAGACATTTAAAGCTGAGCAGCAATATGGAATCACACTACTTATTTCTGAAGATGCTCAGATCAAGAACTTTTTAACAAATCTTTTATCACAAAGTGAAGGTACATTTTTGTAATTGGGCACATTTTTTTTTACATATTTTGCTTATTTATTATAAGTGCTAGATCTATCTGTTTAACATGTTATTTGAAATACACAGACTTTAATTGAATATTCAATAGGAGCATTAAAGTGTTGACCTGGCAATATTGATGTTGAAAGAAAATGAAAATTATTCTTAATAATTTGAAGTTGTCACATAATATGTTGGTGTTGACTGGCCTTATGGTACAGAGATTAGTGAACCTGACCATTGTGCTGTGGTTGTGGGTTCGATTGCCACCCAGAATAAATATTTGTGTGGTGAGCTCAAATATTTTTTCTGTGTCTGGGTGTAAAAAATATCTATTTAAGTATATATTTATATGCATAGATATAATTTATCAGTCATCTGGTTACCATACGACAAGCTCTATTGACACTTGCTTTGGGTTCAGGTGGCTTTGTGTGGAGATGTCCCGAGGTATTATAAAAAAAATATGTGACACTCTTCACAGCAAAGGTCTTGAAGGTTAGAAAAGAATTTTGTACATTTCAAGTGAATAGCAAAAGTTCAATTTGAAGAGGCAGACAGAGGAGTGAAGAACACTCCTGTAATTCACCAGTAATGTTGACAACACAATGTGGAGCAGGTAGTGAGCCTATTGCTGTACACCAGGCGCATATACAGATTGAGAGCCACCAGTAGGAAATCTGAATTTTAAAAAAATCCAATATTAATCTACCCGTGTTTGGAGTCTAGCACCTCGAGATCAGCAGTGACATATGTAACCGACTGGATCAAAATGAGCTCCTGTTAGTGAGCTTGTTAATTTTCCTAACATATTGTATTCAAGAATGCTACATTTCTGTTTATGATGTTTATGATTATGCAATGTTATGTGTCATCGGCCATGTTGATTGTGAGCAAGACTGACATTCACATGGTGCTAGGTTCAATTCTCGGGTCGGGCACCATTGAGGGAAGTTAGTGTAACTGGTGAAAATATAGGAGTTTATTAAACTCCTCTGCCTATCTCTTTGGGGATTGCAGGTGGGTTTACATATTACTTACAACAGTTCAACAGTTACAAGGTGTAAACATTATCTCATGTTTTGCTTACAATTTTCAGAATGGATAGTAAACAAGAAAGTCAGCAAGCTGTCTCTTGTTATATTAAATGTTGCTAACAAAGAAGTTCTTGAATGCTGGGACTTCAATGTGCAGTATGAAGAAGGTGATGTCGCTTTGTCCAAAGAGAAAAATGAGACTGTCGGCAGTAAAGATCTGAAGAAAATCCAGCAGGAAATTCGAGATGTGATGCTGCAGGTAGCTGCAACAATATCCTATTTGCCATTCCTAGATTGTAGGTGCTCTTTTGATGTCCTAGTGCATGCGAAAACAGATTGTGACATACCAGATAAATGGGCAGAGGCAGAGCCAGTAGCTATAGCCAATGCTCAGAATGTCCAATTAAAGTCTTTTTCAACAAGCCTTCATAAGATGGAAACCGTAGTTAGTTATAAATTAGCGGATTAGATTAAGTATGGAGCAGCTTTTAAACAACTAATTGTAGAGTATGTCTATATACGGTAAGTTTAGTTAGTAATATAAGCTAAGTCACAAGTTCATATTTGTATTTTTCCTAAGAAAGTGAATTGCAATTGACATTATTTCATTCAGATTTAAAAATATCAATTCAGCAGTTGAGAAAAAAATATTTATGTTGAATCTAATTAAAGTCTAGTAATAAAACTTACTATATACAAATAGTGATGGTGTACGAATGTAATTTGGCACATAATGTCAGTTTCAAAATATTGATTCAAAATTCCATTTGGTTCCTAAGAACACTTTTTGTATTGCTATTACATTCGAAAGATTGTTTAAGATTTACCATTTCCAAAATTGCCGCCATCTATGTAAGTGACATATCCATCCACTTCCTGTTCAAATCTAGATATACATGACTTGATGTGTGACTGTAAGTTTTTGAAGTTTTTTTTTCTATTTGAGAGTTCATTGCTTCTCATTTTACTGGCTTCCAGGTTTGTCAACTATATAAAAATAATAAAGAGGTAGTTTATTGTCAATTGCAAACTGTTCTCTTAATTTAGCCTTCATTTTTCTCATGATTATCATCAGAATGTTTTAAGTCCTCTATTTGAGATATCCGCTGAGAGGCTCTTGCTCATAAAGTTTGTTATGGATATGTGAGTTGGGGTCATCTTTTCGCATTGCTTACGTCTGTGGCATGCATTGGTAGGCCGCGCCATGTTGCGATCAGCCGCCGCAGGGCTTTATGGCCTCTTACAACTCCTCTGTATCGTAGCATGGGGTCGGGTAATTTATTGTTTCTCCATACTGACAACACCTTCTTAATAATTGTTTGTTTTAACTTTTTATAACCTAAGAACTGTGATAGTACAAAAATAGAATAACTTACTTTTGTATCTTTAAATTAATTATAATGGTAAAAAGAATTGTGTACAAATACTGTGTATGTAATTTTATTACGAAACCGTATTTTACTATTTTACCTTAAATATAGAGTAGATTTTTATAAGCCATTTTCACTGTGGTTGCCCCAGCACATAATATTTACCAGTGGTTTTAAATAGATTTTGTTACAGAAGTTATTTTAATTATCTGGATGTAAAGACATATAAATGTAATATAAAGCATTCACTGATGATTCAGAGTTGAGTTCAGAATGATGTGGAAATGTCCGAACCGGTTCCCATTTACATCAATAGTAGCACATAGTATTTCAAAATGTAACAGACCACATATTTTAATAATTTTACATACATACATATCTTCACGCTGAGTCCCTTACGTCCCTTCCCTTAGTTCTTTTAATAATTTTGTTCAGTTATAATTCTTAGATGCTTGTATGTATTTCTGATTTATACAGGTACTACTGGTATTACCTGTATAATTCAAATTCAACAAATTTTTCTAACTTCATTCTGATTGAGTGAATTATATAAGTTAATTTGAATATGAATTCAAATTGTATCATGCAAGGATCACACACACACTGTAATATTTTAAACATTTTAGCATTTATTGTTTTGTATTGGTGTGTTTTGTATATAGGCTTGTTTGTTTTTGAGTATATATAATTTGATCTTAGAAATGAACTTTCAATTATTTTAAACATTTTCAGGAATTTAACTTTATTAAAAATGTGATTCCCAAACATAATATCTGGAGATGTGTGGTTTGAAACTTCACACATTCATTCTCAATACACTCAAACTGTGTGTGTGTACATACTACATAATAATTTATCATCACCATTGGTCTAGACAATCACAGATTAGGTAAGCATATACAAACAGTACTATATGAAACTGCTCAAGCATGGATCTGTTGTCCGACTAGTCCATAAATAACGCGTCTTGATACCGATACTTGGACTGATTGCATGAATAGTTGACCTGTGAGTGTGTGTGTATACCGTGTGTGTGTGAAATAAGAATTGAAATAGTTACAATAGCGTTGAAAATGTTAGTAATAGTGTAATGACGGGTATTTTTTATAATCAGCCTTTATAATGTTAAAAGGTGAATAAAAATATGGATATTTTCACAATTCATTTAATATAACAAAGCACTTAAAAATATCTAATCTACAATAAATAATGTCTATTCAGCAAATAATACTGTACAAAAATTGTTAATACAACTTAACATTTTATTTAGTGTTTTCGAGATTCATCAAACTAATTTATGTGTTCGAAATATTATAAACAATAAATTTTGAGCTATAATATCAATGGCGTTCGGTGGTACAAAACAGTGTAATTTCTACCGATTAACCGGTATTATCGATTAATTATTATTAAATAATTAGCCAAAACATGCATCAGAATGTCGAGAACATTTCGATTAAATATATATCTATAAAAATGAACTCGAAATCGGAATTTACAATGGCCATCAAAGTTAACATTCAAAAACGGAATGAGTTTTTTGACTAAATAACATTCTGTGATATCTTTGACAACAAAGCATACTTTTAATGTTTTTAATGACACCCTTAATAAAATATAGAGAATCCATTATGATAGACTGTTAGGCTTCAATGAATTTAGACCAAATTCGACATTCTGTAATCATTCATTCACTCACTCATTCATTTTTGATATATCAATTATAACTGTTGTCGTTGAAACTGTTAGTCCAAATAAAAGCACTTCAGACCAATACATGTATTTTCGATTTAATAATTAGTCGAGACTAAATTGATATTCTGAACATGAAGCACCAGTGACTAAAATATATTATAAACTATCATTTAGCGTAAATCAGAGTCATATTTAAGTCAAAATACATAGACGATACGAGTAACTTACATATACTACATAGGCATAAACTAGGAAGCCAGAACAAATGTAGCGCCATGTACAAAATTATGTCCTGGACTGGTATAATTAAAAAAAAATATAAATTATTAGAAATCAGTGCTTATTATGATTTTTTTAAATGCTGCACATTTGGGGGCAGACGATATAAACGCAATGCTTTTAATTAATATAATAAATACAATTGTTTTTTCCATGTTTATAGTTAAATTGCCTTGTTTACATTGTACGCTTTTATTTTGCTGCTATGTTACCTAAAGGTCAGCGCAAATGATTCTAAGGATCTGACTGACTGATTGTCGTTCGTCGCCGCGGCGTATGACGCCGCTGCCAACGAGACTGCGGGCCTCGTGGACTCCCTCTTTACCCGGGCAGACTTAGTGCCGTGGTTGTCACTCGCCGACCTGTGGCTGTTATGCCTCATCCAGCCCCTCTAGCTCCCGCGGTAGCGGGCGACCGTCAGGGGGAGGAGCGTGTAGAGGCGCGAATCCCATGAGATGAGAGTGTGGTCCATTGCCGGCTCGGTCGTACATACGCCTCGTCAACGGGGCCACAAACTCATCCAGCGGTTCAACTCTGAGGTCGCACTCTACGTCGTTCCTGACATAGCGGCCCGCCGCCTGGATCGCTCAAAGAGTCAGACTGCTGTGTCCGGAGACGCTTATGCTGCGACTCTGCTACCAACGCGTACCAGGCCGGCGATGCGGAGGTAAGGCGTGATCGGATGTACACCCGCAGTTTGGTTTGGATCGGTACTTTGGATGCCAGTACCGGTCGGAGCACGCTGCGTCGTGCGCAACGAGCGATCAATATGACAACCAAAGTACCTAACTGTGGGCTCCCAAACCACCTCCCGACCACGAAACCGCAGCGGCAGTGGCAAGATATCTAAAGATGCACTATGTTGACTTAGCAGAAGCCATTTCATCCTTACTATTTTGAGCCCAAAGTTGTTGTGTGCTTAAACATCTTTGCTTAATATTCGTGTAAAATATTTTTACTATAGATAGAGATAATAGCAAAAATTATAATTGCTGTTAAATACGAAAATGTATTTTTTGTGCGTATACAGTGACTACTACGTTTGATTGGTATGTGCTTTATATTCAGTTTGTTGATACATACATGTGATAATCCATATTGTTGGTATTAATATTGTATTTTAAAATGAAGTTCAAAATATATTTAAGACTTATATTTTATAAGATGTTTGCTAAAATATGTAGTTTCACCTATCAAGCCTATTCAACACAAAAGTCTCGAAGTTTGTCTATGGTTTACGATATTCAGGAATGTTGAGATATTTCGCCGGTCCGATAGTCCGTTGACAAAATTCCTTTCATTGTCGTTTACCACAGTCGTTCACCTAAACCTGCGAATAAAAAAAATATTTTTATTTCCACCTCTGAATTGATTACTATTCGTTTAATAAATTACAAGATGGTGCCGAAACTGTGAGCTTAATATTATTTAATTATTAAAAGTACATAATTATAATGCTATATTATAAAGTACTTCCAGCGTACATTTTATTAAAAGGAAAAATAATTATTAAAAATTCATTTCCTAGTACATGATGGGCAACAATAATGCCCGTGTTTGGGCGCCATCTTCTTCCACATACATATATGACGGATACATGCTTTGTTATCTGTTTGCGAAGGTAATGTTATCTCACAACAAATAATAAGTACATCTAAGAGGTTTCGATATACCTAAACAAAGATCATGCATAAGAATACTTCAATATTAGTATAACAAGCATTAATGGACTAGTGACTACAATGTGAAAAAATGTAACTTTATTAAATTTGATTATGTATATGGGCTTAAGTTATGTATGTTATCTAAGGATGGTCCCACTAATTTATTTTATTTTGTTAAACTTGAATTAGCGACGAACAATGTCTTTATTTATCATAAGAATGTCGACGATGATTGAATCACATGATTGAGTTACATTTTTTCATTCAAGGATATGAGTGCGGAGAGTTATGTGGTGCAACAATGAAAAAAAATTTTGAACAAAATATACATACCATTTCGAGCTCTTTCCACCATTTTTGATAAATTCCGGAGGATTAAGGTAAAGTGTAAGTGAAAAAAACAAAAATAAATTATCGCCTCTCGGTTAATTCCAACACTCATTCTTTTATTGTGATTTTGGTATGTTTATTACATTACATAACATGTTTTGTGCCTTAATATTTGTTGTGAGACTACAAAACTCGGGTAAAGCGTAATGACGTCACTACACAGTATTCAATACTGTATGAGTGGTTATTAAACCCATAAACAAAGTATATTTAATTTTTTTTCAAAATATTGTAACGTATCAGTCTATTCAGAACAAAAGTTATTAAAAATCTGTGACATCACGTCGCTTTAGTAGTAATGCCCTAAAATCCTCAAACTGCAGCATTAAAATAAATAGTTCATTTTCTAGTTTAATTACATATAAATAGTGAACTTAATAATTAATAAAAGGGCTTTATACAAACAGAATAATGATAGCAAAATGTATTGTATACGTGTTCATTAAACAATACCTTTTGTTTCATGATAGGTTTCGGTCCCATGTAGCCAGATATATATGCGTGTAAATGTTAATTTCTCCAAGTTTATTTCTGTATAGAAATAACTAGACAAAGGGAAATATTGCCACTATATATCTACATTCATATCTCCAATTAGTCGCACTCGTACGTATCACACAATTACATGGAAAAAATGGCCCGAAACTGTCATATTAACATAACACCTCTTCTATTATCAAGATCGATGTAATGTAAATAAATGTAATGTTCATAATTTAAATATTAAATTTACTGTCGTTTCAAAGTAGAAGTGAGATTTATTAATATCTTTATTCAGTAAGCCTAGGATGTAAGAAATATAGTGCTTGTTGACTAGGTGGAGTGCGTCAGATAGACGAAGAACAAAAATGGGAATTATCTTTCAGATGTCGTATAGTTTACACGACGCTCGCTATGATCATGTAATAAAAATAAAAATACTAATTATTAACACATATGATATTTTAGAATTTAGTGTTGAGTTCAAGTGTGGTAATGAAGTTTACGACTTATGATTTACTCACTCAATGTATAGTTGCAATCCGTTTTACTAAATATGTTTAAGAAACGGAAAACACATTGTGATTAGGTTATATAGAGTCTAATAATTTATGGAACTACTGTTGTGATTAAAAAAAAATATTTATAAAATAAACAATTTTTGAATAATACGTGTGCATAGCGAGCAATGGGTGTGTATTAGTTGTATTTTATTTTATATAAAATCCTTACTCTAATAGATATGTACATAACTTGTAAGTCTCTTCATCAGATTATTACATACTAAAACGAGTTATCAAACCTTAGAGTTAATAACAATACAATAAATCGCAAAATTACAAATACCTACTAGTAAAATATTTACAACTTCAAAAATATAGGACGAAATCTCTGTTCCAAATTGACCATCGTTTTCAATTTTTGCTTTAAATCGAGGGTATTAAGAATGGACAAATAAGCCACACGGAGACTTCAGTTTTGGATGAAGGCATTATTAATAAATTCTCGTTATATGTACTTCGACCCCCCCCAAAATTTCAACGTAGGATGGGTAAATAAAGCACTTAAGAATATAATCTCACTAAGCCAGCTATTTATATATATTTATGCTCATTTAAATCTACAATAATTTAAAGTTTTTGCAACGTTAATTAATGAAAGCAATACGAAAAACGTGAAACGTAATTTTGATATGAGTATAACAGAAACTTCATGTATTCTCTACACAAAGGAGAGTCATGAGTTACTGCACTATTTAATGACAAAATGGCGCTGCAAACAGCTGGCCCTACGCAAAAAAAAATGTTAATCTCGCAGATAAAAATCATATAATCAATTCATAATTGCAGTCGAACGTCATTTGCTATATCGAAATATCGTGATGGATATTTCTTTATTGGCTACAATATAATAGAACCTACGAAATTTTCACTAAATAAGCCCGAGTCCAATGATGAAGAGTGATCTTCACGCGCGGGACATCCGTGCGCTCGGAGCGAGCGAGCGAATGGAACGAGGTGGGTCGTTTCGCCACCGCCCGCTAACAGTAGTAAGACGTGGAGAGGCCCAGTTTGCATGTGTAGGAATGATACATACTGCTCCTGTTTGATACGTCCTTGTTCTCGCAGCGCTGCCCGTTGAAGCCTTCCGGGCATCTGCAAAATATTACTCGGTTAGGAAATGTGGAATTAAACGAATGTCAGTTTTATTTAGACACTTGCAAAATTTATAAAACTACTTAAATCGGGTGTTTTTGTTATGTTCCCAAAAAAGCCAACCCTTACATTAAAATCATTTTTATGCCTGTAATATTTCAGTAATATTGGCTTAAATTGTCAATGGAAAAGTTAAAAAGTGAACATCACAAGCACTTTGTATAAGAGCGTGGAATGTAACTACTTACTTGCAAGCTTGCTCTTGAACAAGCTCAAAGAATAGACAGGTGCCTCCGTTGAGGCAATAGGATGCCGGGTCGGGCATCGGACACGGCGCGCCGAGTGATGCTGAAATAGTTTAAACAATGCATTTAGTGTCAATTAAGGATATAAAATGAACCGACAACAGATGGGGACGGAGGGTCATCGACTGGTCCCTTCTCAGCAAAACGAATGTAGGTCGCCCTATCAGCAGGTCTGTCTACCTGAAAAAATCGGCTGGATTCCTAAGATCTAGGATACAGTAAATTGGCATCGTTTAGGGGAGATACAAGTATATTTAGAACGCTGATGAATTGAATTGAATATACATAATTTAAAACAATTCAAAAAGACTGTGCACTCATGATTCAAGGCTAACACTACATTTCTTATAACGGACGCTTTACAAAAAACGTCAAAACAATGCCGTCAGTTAGACCGCTAATTGTTCGCGATACGTAACTGATCATCCCATTGGCCTTCATGTCTGCATTGTTTGCGGATCGACTTCGAGGAATCGCCAGCCGAGTTTCCCGCAGAATTACATCGAACCGGTATTGAACATCGGTAAACAATACGTGACACGGTGGTTGAGAAAATTGGCACGATGGTCGAGACGACAGAGTTACTGCTGCCATATTCTTAACTTAACCATATATCTTAACGGTACGATACTTTATAGAACATTTCGGGTTATATTCTTGAACATAAATTAACCAGTTTAAACCTACTCAAGGTCGGACATATATTAAAACACTAATAATTAGTTCTACAATATGATAAAATACAGATCGTTATGACTGTTATTTTTTCTAAAAGAGATTCTATTGTCAAGTTATTTGGATTTAAATTCCGGTGGTACATTGCAAGGTGTAAAAGTAAGACGCCTAAACGTGTGCTTTGATACGATGATCGCTGATTGTGGCTGCGACTGCTGTACCAAAGACGTTGTACGAACATACCTGTGTCTGGAGCGGCCGGCGCCGGGGGCAGGACACTGACGTTGGCCGTCGCTATCGCCGGTGGACCCACAGCGCCTTGCGCTCGACACTCGTACGACGCCGAGTCCTCCCGTCGCGCGTGTCTTATCACTAGAACTGAGCGCCTTCTGGAAATTAAAGAAATTTAATGTCAAATGCGTTATGCTCAATGGATAATTCCAGGGGAGCTGATTCCTAGGAAAATTCCCCTGTAATCACCGTTCTGTATGAACAAAGCGAAAGGACAAACAGACAGATGTGCTTCGACATTCTCTCGTTGGCGATTTGTACACTGGAGGAAGATTCACTACTGGGCGTAGTTAAATTCGGTAGAAAATTCATTTAGTCAACATTTGTCTATAGATTTGACGTAACATGACGTCTGTAATTCCGAAGAGGTAGACCGATGACTTTAGTACACCACCACCTTCATCAGGTAAATATTCAGACTCCGAGTCATAGAAAGTCTAAATTAGAAAAAATCCTATTGCGCCCGATTCGGGATTTGAACCAAGGGCAATCATCTGTTATTCTTATTGGACAGAATTTGCAAAAAATTGCCATGCCACCTAGGGAAAGGAACTATCACGATATAATTTCTGTGGAAGTATTATTACTTTACAGTCCTCGCTGTCTATATTTAAACAAACCGAAGAAATGTGTATAAACTTATTGTTACTGATTATTTTACAATTATTTCTACGGATATTGTTCTTATATCTATATGTACATACATAATTACAAATTATGACCACACTATAGTACTACAAGTTTATTTAAATAAATGAGGTATTGCTAATTAGGAAAATTTAAAGCATGCTAATACAATATTTATTAAATAGATCCACAGAACTTGGGTGAATTCTCAAAAAAACTTTGGAATTGTCTGTCAACATTTGCCTAGAGATAATGTGGTGTGTAGTGTGCATAGACCTTGCGAACAGTGACTCATATTTAGTAGTAGCATATATTTCGATAGCAATCTAGTGATGATATATCTCAAACAACTATTTACAATATCGAACAATTAGAGAGACAGAAATATCATTCAAACGTGAACTAGATATAAAGACTGGGGATTTTATCTTTGAAACTAAAATATTATGGCTATAATCAAGATCAAGATGTTTAAACAGAAATAAAGTTAAGGCCAAATTTTGAAAAAATTAAGACGGTTTCAATAGGGAGTGCGAAAATTTGAAACGTACCCTGTTTTACGATACGTTTATTTGGTTATATTATGTTTGCAATTATCGCAAGAAGCCATCCAGACATGTCTGCTTCCTGTGAATACTGTCCCCAGCCAACGAGCCGTGTAATTCGTCCAGCGATTGGTTACAATTGCTTGAACCAATTGTTCACCAGCTGTGTGCGTGGTTTATACTTTTGCATTGAGTTAAGGACTATTATCTTTTATCGAGACTTCATCAAACTTTAGTTTTATGGTAGTGTCTTGGAGTAATGGCGTCTTTGATCGTCCGGCTTGGCGACTCCCGTGATGCGTAATCTTCTTTAGCTAGGTTTTTATGAATCAAAAGCAGAATAAACATTTTTATCCTAAATATTTATCACGATTATCAAATTCGTGATAAATATTTAGGATAGAAATTAAAAAAGAATCTAGTAATATTCCCAATTTCCAGGTTAATATTATCCTAAGAAAAATTTAATTGGTAATAATATAAATGTAAAGTAGGTACCGGATATACAAAAATTAAAAAAAGACACGTACCATCACGTCTTTGCTTTCCTCAAAGGGCGAGCAGAAGAGATTAATACACTTGCACGTTTGACCAATTACGTTCATAATGTCCCACTATGGTAGTGAGTCTATCACCGTACAGCAGATACAAATAGTGACTGACCTAGACTCGAAATTTTAACGAGAAATATCAAATAGTATTCGAGACCAAAACCTCTGAATCAGAAGTCACGCTGCGAACTACCTACTCGAACAAATATTTAATAAAATAAATAGTTATAAAGACAAGGGTTGGCTATGAGACAGTAAAAAAATAAATATGTGATCATAAAAAGTTATCAACCCTTCTATCGTTCCACTGCTGGAA
>DWEI01002692.1:0-13898 GCA_018245875.1 Mysoria ambigua | reverse complement strand
GTGGCAGACTACGGCCTTAACACTCTCATTCTGAGAGGAGACCCATGTTCCAGCAGTGGAACGATAAAGGGTTGATACAGATACTTATATATGCATGTGTGTATGAAAAGATTGGTGAATGTAGAAAAGGCTCGTTAGATTTGTAAATATAAGAGGCCTTTGGTACACGGGTTTTTCTGCTTACCCCGCAAAGAATCTGGCTTGGTGAAACAATAATAAGAGTTAATATATTATCATTCTGTAATAGTATGTGATTATTATCATTATTGCCATGTGGCTGGCATGTCATGACCCAGATAACAGCTCAGTTTTAAATCAGCGACTGACTCATTAAACGGGATGAGACACATTCGTCATATTTTATTTAAATATATTTGAAAATTCTCTTATAAAAATTTAATGGCCTCTTCAGTCGCTATAATTACGTCTTCAAAAATTTTTCATATCAAAAACACAGCAGAATCGCAATTCTTTTGCTGTGACTGTAGAGCGTATTATGGATGTACTGAAAATCAGTTTCATTCGCATTAATACCTTGGGATATTAAAATAGTAATAGTGAAATTACATTTTTTTCCAGTACTGTATTGTCTTGTTATTCTATTTTTAAGTCTGGGAAGCATTCAATCTAGGGACGTCCCAACATAAACAGCTAGAGCGATACATCGATAAAAAGGCTGCAGTATAATATAGTAATTTGGGAGGTAGATGTGAATTTAAGTTAGTATTAAAATTGATAATAATCATTTAAAGTTCAATTTTGTTATTACTAAAATCATCAGCATTTTAATATATATGTAAAACAAAATTGAGAAAATTTAAAATATGTAAAAAAAAACTAAAAAAAACCATTGGTCGCCCTGCTTTCTACAAAAAGTCTCTCATATCTATCTCAAAATATCATTTTGTCTAAGATAGAAAAAGATAATAAAAATAATTTGCAAACTTTAAGTGCACTTTATGTTTCGGACCTGTCGTTAGTTACTAATTAAACGTAGTTTAGTTACTAACTAATTAAACATGAAAAATTTTTCCAGCAGATAAAATGTAGTGGACATGAATGATTTCTACGGATTTTTAGTTGAATATATACATACATGTACATAGCGATTTGAAGTAGGTATATCCTATTAATATTACAAATGCTAAAGTTTGTAAGTAGTTACTTTTTCACGAAAAAACATTTCATGAAAATGTATTTTAATAAGATTAACAATACTATAGCTTATACATAAGTATAACACATAGGCCACAATAAAGATATTCTGTGAATTGTCGAAAATATCAAGTACAAGTAAGTACGATATGGCGAGCTGGCGTCCGCGTCGCGCCCCTCGGCTCTCGCCGCTAGTTCGCCTGCTCATTTTTTTTGTCTAGGTGTTTATTTTTTTCTTTTCTCTTTGGAGCAACATATAAGCTACTTTTTATTTTCGAATTCCTATGAAGTAATCATTTACGCGGGAAAAACTTTGTGACATACTGATTTCCACGCGAGCACATCTAGTACACAATATGACAAAATATTTTTTTTCAAACGTTTATACCAAAAAGCTACAAGCTTTTCGGCTTAAAATTCTCCTACAATCCTTACTCCTACAATCCTACAGGTAACCAATATACGAAAGTGAGTGTTAGTATCATACTAGTTAACATCATCGTTGCGCAATAAAAAGCACGCCAACTTTATATAATGAAGCCAACTTAGTAAATTAAATGGCAGAACCCATTAAGCAATTGGTGCGGTCGCTACCGTGGCGTATTAACAATGATAACAATGGCATTGTTACATTGTGACGTAATATTTTTATTTGTTAACTGTTATATATTAGTTTCTATAGCAGGCTATGTTGTTTTGGGTTCGATTCTCGCCCACGCGTGACTAATCGTTCTCTCTCGTGTTTTTATTAGGAGCAAGGTTTATCAACTGAACTCAGTCTCACCGCGTCAAACTCACTACCATCCTCGACTTTCCTATGTTGGGGATAGCAGTGATGGCTTCTGTTCTGGGGTTCAAAATGAGTTCGTAATCTTATGTGCGTGAAATACATACAAACTACAAGTGTCCATAACATTCTCGAAGGTGTAAGGAGTGTCCCACGTTTCACCAGTTAAGTTTAGGTCCTATTACGAAATGGAGCTTGAGCCTATTGCCATACATCGGGCACAAATTCACATGTCGAGCTACTATTACTAATTCAAATACAAATTAGAGTTAGAACAATCTGACGGTATCCGTCCCGAGATTTGAACTCAGAACCTCTTGATCGGTAGTCGCAATCGCAAACACTTAACCAAAGAGGCAGCCAGAAAATTGTTCTGATTCTATTCAAATATATTATATACAAAGTTGTTATTTTCCAGTCAGTTATTAAAAGTTTCTGTTATACAATCATGAAAACTATCCCTTAAGCCCTAATGCAATATATACGTTAGGAAGTAGGTTGAAACATATTCAAAGTTAAACTAGTTTAGTTTAAAATTAAACTTTGTGAAATATCCATTGAGCTCTGATTCTCTAGCGACCCATTTTGTTAGCTAGTACCTATTAGCAATTTCATCTTTACTCTTTCATGTTGTTGTGGTATAAGATTACAACATATTTATAGTTATACTTTTCACTATAGAATAACGAATTCATTAAAATAAATGTGTTCATACAGACATAACATAAAGAAAAAAAACAGAAAAATAATATTGCTTAAAAAATCAATAAAACATCTTTTTTTTTTAATTGTCAACAGTTTGGTAATTACCCATATAATTTCTTATTCATATAAGAAATATGATATTTCACTATGGTGCTACCGTCAATGCTATGAGGCTACCAGTCATACAAGGCCGGTGCGCTAATGTTTGATCCAAAAGGAATGGGATCATTATAAAATCAGTGCTCTATATTTGTTATACATATGTATAACCCTGGCTGAATCATATCCTTTGACAATGTAATATTATTCATTCGGAAGCACAAAGTACAAAGATCATTTCAATAACAACAATAATAAATATTATATATCTATTTGTCATTATAAAATCACGAGAGGATACAGAACAAGCATTGTTTCAAATATCTAGTGTGTCCTATTCCAAGTTCGAGGTGAAACCGAAACCATAATCGAAAAATAACGGGTCTATTACTCCTTTATTTTATATTATGAATGGAATAATAATTTATTTTCCGCTCGCTAGCACACAGGTGGAACAACATACTGCTTTTTAGAAATATTCTTGTTGTGCTGCTCTATATTATAGGTCACTTTTTTGAGGATATCATTTCTTCTATAGGATCTTCTCTCAATAATCTTGAAAAGTAAATTTGTAGTTTGTCGAAACTTAATATTCAGTTCTCGAAAAAAATGTCATAAGGTCAAGCATGTCGACCTTTTCTGTGTTGGTTATCGATTTTCAGAAGACGTTTTTTCACTGGACAAGGGTATAAAAGTTTAAGGGTACCCGTGTCGAACTGTGGAAGAACAAAAGGGTTAATAACGACGTTTAGTTTCTGGGTATATTAATTCTCAGAGGAGGTCTCCGGAACCAATGTTGCACACGAAGCATCCCGCATGAGAGCATGTATTGTGTCTAAAATAAAATTCTCTCCCTGCATAAAGTATCAAATTTCGAAACTGAATTCCGTTAAGTTTAACAAATAAAAATGTGTCAATTAGTTGAGTTGTTTTAGAGCTTATTAGTCGGAGGTCTGTATCATGTTCGTGTAATGAAGAAATCAGGGTAGATAGGGTATCCACTAGTCTGCTTGAACACTACAAAGGATTGTTATCATTTATGGTACAAATTGCAAAACGGGAACGAGACCGATAGATGTTGCCAAGTTAAATGTACCTTTCGTGAAACTAATAAAATCAAGAAAGATCAGCATTATATAAGAATGCCAGGAAATGGGAGACTATGTTAAAAATAATAAAAACAAATTTAAACGATACGTCATGAAATATTTAATGTGTAATACGAATGTGCTTGCAGTTGTTCTAAATTATGCTATTGTGAAGAGTGAAAAATGTGGACGATAAGATTTTTTTTTATTTACTTTATGTATTTTTAACTTTACACTTTATATATTAAATAAAATATCGTTGGTCACATCTATTTAATTACTGTTATGAATATTTTTATACTTCCTTATGAGACATTATTTGCGGATCAACCAGTTATTCTTATTGATCGTATGTGACATCACAATCAAGAGTAAACAAGTCCGTGTGAATATTAAAAAAAATAAAGCTTTTAAATGCAAATTAATTGAGTAGCAATACATTTGTGTGTAATGTCTACTGGAGCCGATGCTAAGAAACATACCTCGAAATATACATCTCGAAACAAGAAATTATATGGCTTTCTTGTTTTGTTACATGACAATGTTTACACATATGTGCGCGAGTGTCATCCAAAACGCTTTATCTTCTGCAAATATTTAATTATGCTTTTATTGTACTATTGAAACAAAAGGTGATACATATAGAGTATTCAATAGTTTGTTTCAGTGACGGCCCGAATAGTTTCGGATCTAGAAAAGTTCTTTTTTCTTGAGCCCCCGTCCATTTGATGGAAAAATTCAGATCCAAATTGCAAAAAGCAAGTCTGGATGCAATGCTAATGGTCAAATATATGTTTTTCTACATTCAACGAAAATAGTTTGACAATCATCATTATCGTCAATTTTATCATCGGTATCTTTTGCTGCCTCCGATCTTTAACATAAAGCTGTATAATTATATGCTTGTAATCAGTATGTGCAGGCAGTACTAAAATTGGTAAAAATCATAATAAAATGACACCTTACATAAATATATCATGGGTGTTATTTCGTTTGTAATCTAGCAAATTTTAGAGGTATTCCTTAAATCTTGCGTGTAATCTACTAAAAACAGCAGAATAAGCCGAAATATCCTTGAAAATTTAGATATTGCTGTTGATAGGTGAACGGGAAACCACAACAAAACGTAACATCACGCCTGTAATAACCGAAGAGATAGGTAGAGAAGTGCAATAATCCCCCAAGTTTCCACGGTAATCAAATCCAGTCTCTTAAAATGGCCTTTAAAACACGTAATGTTTTGAAAATGTTACATTAGGGGTCAGGGAGCGTTAAGTATTACGTAATGCAATGTATAAAGATTATTAATGGTCCCCCTGCGACATGTAACGCTGCGTAACATTTTGGAATACCGTTCTTAAACGTTACGTAACACCCAAATGACCATTTTTATTTAAAAATCACAAATAATTTGAAAAAAGTACCGGTAATTCCCTAAAATGTCCCTAAACTAGAGATTTCTAACTGGCAATGAAACGCATCGTAACGTTTTGCAATACTCCCCCTCCCTCCAAATTGCGTTACGTAACATTTGAACGCTCCCTCACCCATCCCATCACAGACCATGCCTGCGGGTAATTAAATGTAGCGTTCACGATTTTTGGGCGCGTCTAGAGTCCAGCAGCTTCGGTACCTATAGCACACTGCAGTAGTCTACATGAAAAGAAACGTGGAAAAATCTGCAATTTTTTAAAACCTAGGGCTCCAGTGAGTGTGGAATAGTGAAGAGCTCTTGCAAGCTCTAGTATTATGTCCTAGAAAAAGTAGCACGCTTCTGATGCCAGATGAAGTACTGGGAAAGCTTGAAAATAAACTTTCATTTCTCGCCGGGGGAAATACTCGATGTTCCATTTCATTGTGTTTAATATACGTACCGAGGAGAAAAAACTGTTTCGACAGATGTTTAAATGCGAAATATTTTCCTCGAAATAAATATGACTATGTTTTTTTAAATTTAAATTTGTTGGATTCACCTTGGGTTATAAACTGAGTGCAACTAATTAATTTACAAAGGTAATGATGTGGTTGGGTACATTTTTCAAACTTTTATTTTCAATCTTTTTAATATGTTATGTGGGATTGTTATTCCGTGGATCAGCTAACGTTTCTCATAAAAACGGTCAATTTTTTTTTTGGTTCATTGAATATATCTGAAATTTCAGATATGTAACTTCAAAACCTACTAAATCTCATATACATAAATCTTCCTACGCCATTTTACCACCTAAGGGTAGAAATTTCCAAAAATCTGTTCTTAGTCAAGATATCGTGTACGACCGATATATGAGTGAAAATTACTATGTACTATATACTATGTAGATAGATATGTGCTTAAAATATTTAAAAAAGACAAGAGAGAGAATTACCAGAACACTATTCAAAGACCTAGCGCTAATACGTTATTTTGAATAACGTTTAAATCTAACGAATTCAGCAAATGTTGAACCTAGAACCTATCGTATATTATAATGTGGGTCAGCGAACGGTCGCTCGCGTCACAAGCGATATTTACAGATAGGCGGAAGTCATGACTCATGCGTGAACTGATGTATTTCTCGATTGCCTTTAACCTTGTGTGAATTGTGGAGGTGTCAGCAATAAAAATAAATTAAGAAATATCCAATGCTCATCAAGAGCACTAGGTATTCAGTGGTTGTTGCAATATTTGGTATTTAGAAGTCGATTGAAATAGAAAATCACGTGATCTCTTTTCCTATATTTGAGCATTAGTCTATCTGCTATAACACGATTTCCCAGTACCTAATCTACTGTATGAATTTAAAACAGGCAGCAGGCGATAGTGACTAGATATTAGCAGACGGTTAGTCGTCATGTGCAGACATTATCTCCCAAAGCTGCATTGTTTTAATTTTTTTGTATGGAGAATTTGTATTAACTTTCTTGAATCACGCGCTGGGGGTTTATACAACATTTTTTCTCCTGCTGTTTTTAAAATGGATAAATCTCGAGGCTCTTAATTATGGGAGAAATGCTTTTAAAAACGTTACCTGTTTATGTATTGTCATACATAAAACATTCGGGTGATCATCTTAAAACAATGATGAGGAGCAAATTCAAAGTTTTTTCGTTAGAATTTATACGGGCACACATTTTACAGAATGTTGTATATTGTTCGAGTTGTATATCAGACAATCAATTAAATTTCGAGTGTACGGAGCTGTTATGAACTTAATCAATGTTTGAAAAGGTTAATGTGACCTAATGTGTACATAGGTATTAATGTGACGGTAAAGATTGTGAGGTAAAGATTAATGTGACCTAGTCTGTATTCTTTAAGTATAATTATTTGTTAATTTACATTTATTCAGTTTGCTGTGATTGTCATGAGTGCTCCAGAAACCATATGTAAAATGGAAGACGCGTGCAGAATGCTCAAGAAGTTGTCCACCAGACGGTTTTATCTCAGGCGAGTGTTTTCGCTTGTGAACACCCTGTATTTACCCTCGCTGTATATCTGAAAATACACTATGGGCTCACCGCCTATTCCATAGTGGGACGTAGACGAACTGGTGAAATGTGGGCGTGTTCACTCCGTTGCCTAGCTTTTCAGGGATTACAGGAGTACAGGCGTGCATGGATGCATTTCCCGGTTTGTCATTTAAAACGGAACACAATGAAAATGGGGTCAAAAGTCGTCTGTAAACTTATTGCGAACAAGTATATAGGTTACATTTAATTCTATAACAATATTTGGTTGCCGAGTTAATTAAGTCGCGATCCAATTGTGTTAATGACTGTAGTTCGAGTTTGTGGCTGTTCGGCAGGAGATATTGAAGTTGACATTGCAATAATTTAATGTACTCAATATAGAGAATAATGCAGTTCTTTTTGATGGTGAAACAAAATTGGTAGAAAATTAATTAGCTGTATTTGGTTTGCATTCGTGTACAAGTGTTGGGCTCGCATTCTCTCCGGCCTAGGATCTTAGCTAAGGCGAATTCACCTTCTTAAAACATTTGAAAAAGTGTGTAGACTGTCTCGTTGGTCGTGTTGGTTTCATGTGCGATTGCCGATCGGGAGGTCCCAGGTTCGAATCCCGGGTCGAACACTACAAAATATCCAATTCAGATTTTCTAGTAGTGGTCCGGAGTCTGTATGTGTGTTCGCCGCATGGCAATAGGCTCACCACCTTATCCATAGTGGGACGTAAACGTAACCGGTGAAACGTGGAAGTGTTCTGCATTCCTCTGCCTATCTCTTCGGGGATTACAGGCGTGGAGTTACGTCCTTACACAAAGGCAGGAAACGGTGACACAAACGAATATTTATCAAAAATATTGATTTTGCTAATGTTACATACATTATACAAGACATACAATATATATAAAAAAGCTTGAAAAGGATTACTGATTGAAAGATAGGTACTGATCGCCTCTTATTCACGATGTGAACTGCGACCAGAGCCGTAGAACTAATAGCGAACTGATCGCCAAAACAGACCATTCTGAGGAAAGTGAAAGGTACTTTACATAACGATGTAGACGTTCGATGGGTATTATTGTTGTTGAAAAATATATCTACCTTTAGCTATAGGACTAGCCGCATGAGAAACAAGTAAGCATGTATTTTTAACATGCAGTTTTTAGTTATAAGGGGAAAAGTTAAAGGGTCACAATGAAACTGATATTTCAACGATATGGACAGTTGACAATTTTACCGTGCCCTTGTATTTGCTTACACTGGTCCAAAAGTATGAATTAAGTTAGGCAGGCGATACTTTACAAACTGTAAGTCAGTAGCAGAAACATCGCTGATGTTACCTTGAATAACGTCTTGTTGGTCATCATTTATTTTTTCTGACAGTGAAATACTGTCCCAGTTTATTTCGGTGCGGTTAGCCGCCACGTGTGTCCGGGTCCGTTTCAATCTGGAACAACTTGAGGGCAAACCTTGAGATTCGCTGTTGAATAGTAAAGTTGAAACTAAGAATTATTTAACATTGAACACTACATCACTACATTGAGGAACTTGCAAGGGATCTTGTAGTTCATGTATGGACTTTGGAGTCACATAAACATGTGTTTTCCTAAGAACCTTTTTCAATGTTCGATCGATCTGATTAACCTACTATTGAACTTGTCTTTTTCCAATTCTCATCGTCCTGCCAAGTTACAGATGCTTGACGTCAGAACGGCCTGCCTGAATGGAGAAGAATGTAAAATTTGTTTTGAGTCTTTCATTGCGTTTCTAAGCCTAGATGTACTGACAAAACTGTTTGATTACGCGTATGCATACATTGGAGGCCGGCTATGCCACGTGGAATGAATTTAGCCAGACATGTCGAGCATACCGATATTATGAATCACTGACAACCTTTCTACTGGCCTCACACTTGACATAATAATGAATAGGGGTATAGTGTATAAATCTTCTATATCTAGTTGCTGACAAGTGCTGTTATTAGTTATTACGAGTATTAATTTGTCATCACATATTTCAGTATTATAACAGGTTATATGATATGAGTTTATTACACTTCCACCTTTCACTCGTTGAATATGTGGTGAGCCTATCGCCATAAACCGGGCACAAATCTAGACCCGGAGGCACTATTAAAAAGTGCTAAGTCAGAAAAATTCAATAGTTCCCGATGCGGAAATCGAATTCAAAACCATTTGATCAGCAGTCGCGCTCTCAACAACACCAACGAGGCAGATAATTTTTTTATTTAAAAAAGAACTCTTAATCGGCCTGGTTTTTGTCACTGGATTCTTATTATGTACAAATTGAGTTTAGTAAAAATCCGTTCAGCGATTTGGAATTGTAAACAGACACGCATCCTTACTTTCGTATATGTAATATTATAACTATTCAGGTACGTAGAGACGAATGACTATAGAGTCATTTGTAGCAGTAGACACGGCATTTCTGACGCTGTAAGCCTCTATTCTTAGCGGAATCGTCAAGCGCACGCGCTAACACATATGTGTTGTATTTGCATGATATGATTGTCTGTATGTAAGTTTCATGCGTCATGAGGAATCACTGATATTTCACGTATTTGTAACACATTTGTATAAAATTTTTATATTTCTGTAATTCTTCATTGTGCAACCTTAAATTGTACCAAATTTCTTACTCTTCTATTCACTTAATATTCTTAAAATGGAATGCATAGATCTTCAAGTATTAAAATAAAAAATGCTAGTAATTGAATAATATATTAATCATGAAGATTTCCATGGTAATTAGGTGTAATATAGAGTATGAAAAGAAAAAGCATTTGTCTTTTTTATATAAAATAACAGTAATTGTTTAATTTAATCGTCATCATCATCAGCCTATCCCCGTCCACTGCTGGACTTAGACCTCTCCAATAGTACGCCACTGAACTCGATCTTCAGCTCTTCACTCCGCATAGCTGGAGCGCGTCCTACGCTATGTTTGACAAGGCGTGGTCTCTATTCCAGAACCCGTCTGCTTCTGTGGTTGTCGGCCGTACGATGGATGTGACCTGCTCACTGTCACTTCAGCCTGCCCACCCGTTGGGTTATTCTATTTTTTTTAGGAAAAAGTAGAGTGTTGAAACAATATTGCTTGTATTTTAAAAATATTATATGCTTGTTTGCTACCAAAGGATTTTTATGCTTACATAATTACAATTGAACATATAATTAAGCCGAAGCACAAAAATGGAATGGAATGCAAGACTTGACGGAGTTTCTTATTTGGTGCTCAGCCAAGCTGTATTCTTCTGCAAGCGTCGCTCTCGAAGTTTTTTCGGTCCAGCTGCAAGATTCTACCGAGATACACATACTCCTGAACTGCGTTGAGAGGGACCCCATTAACGATAATCGTTTCCGGACGGACCTGTTCATTGAACTTTGAAAGTTCATTCGGAGACCGATGCCAGCAGGAGAATCAGCCAGGCTCAGCATATATTGCAAGTCCGGCATAGTATCGTTTAATTTATTAAATGTTTTAATAGGAATTCATGTACAAAAACTTTATAATAGTAATATCTTTATAAATATTTTTTACTTCATGATATTAAACATAGATTATTATAACTTGGAACGTTAAACATTTTTGTTCTAACAAATTGAGGCAAAAAATGTAATATTTTTCGGCCCATGAAGTTCAGTCAAGGTTGTTCTAAGGCTCCATTCAGACGAGCCGACGCATGCGACGATTGGAAGTTATTTTGTGGGAAACAAACTTCATTGCGATAAACGGACATTCGTAGGAATGTGTTAATTTTGATCTTACACATTGTTTTTTTTATAGTAACTGCATATTGTGATATTTAGGCAATTGTAGCATTATATCGCCACAAGGGAATGTAATTCGAATCCTGGCACCTGTGACATCGTGAAAACAGCAAGTGACAGATATCTCTACAATATTTTCTGAGACGTCTAATGTCGACACGCTTTTAGTGGACGGCTTAAGCGTTATAGCCCCTACATTCTGTCAAGAGGCTCATGTCCAACCGTGGAACAATAGAAATGTTTGATCTAACGGTTTGATGTCATTGTCTTCGGCACTCTATAGCGGCGGCAGTTCACGTTCGAGGACCTCGGATAGGCACACGTGAAATGTGTATTAAATTTGATTCACACGTCAGCAGGTCTTGTATAAAGTTTTACAATTTTACATCTCGTTTTGTTTGTAAAATTTATATATAGATAAAACCACGGACACGCACTGAACACGCGCTTATTTGTTTCTGTATTCGACTAATATTTACTCATTCACAAGGTTCGTTTCGCATATGAGATGTCGAAGGTCATGTTAATTTTAGATAAAAGTACATATATAAATGTTTGTAAACAAAAATTAAAAATGTATCAGTGTCACAAGGTCAAGTATATGGAAATAGGTTGGCCACCTATGCCAAGGCGGGTTATAAACGCACCTCCTGAAACATAGGAGCACACTAAGCCCTCTTGCCTACCTCTTCGTATATTACAAGTGCGACGTTACGTTTATTTACGTACTAGTGTTTCAAGTTGGAGCATCGATAGAAGAGTGTCGCTATATTTTTCATCCAATCGCGTATTAGTGATATGAAAGATTAATTTAGCTATCGACGAGATTTAACGACATCCGACGAAGAGCTCCAAGCGTTTGTTGATCATTGTAAAAGAACAGCTATACGTATCATCGCGACTGTAATCCCTGAAGAAGTAGACAGAGGTGTATAACACACTCTTAACTTTTACTAGCTTACGGTTAATTCCCATCATGGCTAGGAGGAGAGCCTATTGTCATACACCGCTCACAAATCCAAAGTCTGCTACTAGAATTTTGAACTAGAAATTGTAGTTAGAAAAATTAAATACTACGGGATTTCAACCCAGAACCAATCGATTGACATTCGCGATCGCATCCCCTCGACCAACGAGGCAGTCGCAGTAACTGCGATATGACGCAACGAGGCAAATGTTCCAACACCTTGACTCACATGCATTCTTCAGCATCGTTAAAAATACACCATGATGTATCTTATTACCCATGTTTTCTTTAAGCGATACCTTACTAACGGGATTTATATCCGATGTACTGGTACAGACACAAATGTTTTTACCGTGTGATGATCCTGGGAGGAATGTGTCTTTTATTGTTATATATTCACGCCAGGTATCTCGCAGGGTACGCGAAAAGCATCGAGTGTCCTATGTTTCCTTACAGACTCGATGTTCGGACTCCCGAATTGGTTAGTTAGTAGTTAAGATAGATATGTCTTGGTCTTCTCCGACAATATCATCAGTTGTGTAGTGTGTAATCTGTTATCATTCTTTCGTCTATCATTGTTTTAACATGTCCGACCTAGTGGATAACCATAAATAATATTTATTATGTAATAGAAATGGAAGTTCTACTGAACTCATCTATTCGCGCGATTAACTATTTGTCGTAACCTTGGCGCCATTATCTGACAAAAACAAGACAAGCAACTCGCAACACTCCCGGATGCCAGTTTTGTTTATTTTTCCGCCAGCCAGCGTTGAACATAAATCGGTACATATTTAAAATCGGTTAAAAGCCCACTCTATAATAATGATTGTATAAAATCTGCGTACAAGTGTAAGGAGTGTTGAATGTAGAAGGAGCACGCCGATACAGATGTGTTCGCCACCCTGTGTCTTCTGCCTACCTCGTAGGGGATCTGGGATGACGATATAACAACAGTAATAATATATTATTATCGAAACTCAGTTGCTTTCTTAGTTAGCAAATGGCTATACATTACAATAGGACATTTGTACATGTTACACTCCCCATAAAGTTTTCTGAGGCGTGTTAAGTTAGCCAAGAGTAATATCGCAGGATGCCAATAATGAAACGCATATTATAATGTGACTAAATAAGATTGACTGCCTCGTTGGTCGTGTTGGTTGCAGGTGCGACTGCCGATCGGGAGGTCCCGGGTTCGATTCCCGGGTGGAACAACTACTAAATAAGATGTCACCGTACTAAATAAGATGTCACTTTTTACATAGTTACTTTGTTCTTAGCCCGATTCAATCGACATTGAGTCGGATTATCATTTCCCACCGTCGTATCATGTGGCGAGCTAAATCCTTCTAAAATTTCCATTAAAATCTCACAAACAACAGTTTGCGTTTTGGAATCCTATTCGTGTGAGAAATATTTCATGAATTGCTGTTGATTTGGCTTAGTGCCAAGTGATATGTTTTTGGCCGTAGACCGTCTCTACGCCACTTTTTCATCCACGATCGTCTCTCTCCAATTATTTAGTTGGGTACTTGAGTACGTATTGACCGAACTCTTGACATATCGAATCGATACAGGAAATATATCTTATTTATATAGCACTTAACATATAATTCCAAATATGTAGTCTTGTAAACATACTTAATTGAATTAAAGTCGTTTTATTTATGTATACGGCTGGCCGGCTATATTCGTTGGGGGTCAACACTCACTCGTGTGTCAGTTGTCTGTAGCGCTCCACTCTCGATGTTATTTTCTAATACGAATGGCGGTGGGGGGGGGGGGGGGGGGGAGACGGGGGGGGGGGGGGGGGGGGGTGTGGGTGGGGGAGGGGGTGTGTGATTTCTTTGTGAGGAATTTTG
>DWEI01002691.1:0-13899 GCA_018245875.1 Mysoria ambigua | reverse complement strand
GAGATATTTGGCACTCCGTGCTCTCTGCCTACCCCGTAAGGGACTCGGCGTGAAGATATGTATGTATGTATGTATATTATTACGATATAGGCATCCGTGGTCTTATCAATTTATACAACGAATATTTCAGATTAATATTCGCAATATTCTGTTAGACTGTTTCGGAGTTCTGATGTTCATAATAGCCATTGAGAACTGTGACGTACACAAGAGGATAGCAATAAAAATACTGCTGGTATTCGGCTGTTCACATTACAGGTGATAAATAAACTTGGACCGTGAAAGTAATCGATATAGTAACTTAATAATCGTGATCATCAGCCTGCTGACTCCACTGCTGGGCCTATGCTAAGGTTCTAATATCTTCCCTGAAAGGACTCGCCCCTAATCTCCACACAAGGTAGGCGGGTTGGAAATTTCAGAGCAGGACTTCTTACTCTGCGGAAACTAAATCGTTCTAGCGCAGGTCTGTAGGGCTAGTAATATTTGACACCCTGTGCTCTCTGCCTATCTCGTAAGTGACCTAGCCTGATCATACAATAATTAATATATATTACATGTTCTAGGTTATGTTTCCTGGTGTATTTTTCAACAATGTTCCTCTCGATGTGGATATCAAACACGTTGGCGTGCGGTCTCATGATGCCAATAGTCAAGGCCATCATGATGGAATTGGAAAAGGTAATAAATGAAATGATATAGAAGACTTATTGAAAAACTTTTAATCGGCTGCGTATTTCGGTTTCATGCCAATTTCACACTAATGTTGCCAGCTGTATGATGCCAGATATAATATTTGTTGTAGCGAAGAGACAAGCAAACTGTTGGTTTTTGACAGCGCATACAAAAAGGTATTGACGTATGAAACGTACCATTTTTTTTTCTTTTTCTAGATGGGAATTTTTGAAATGTACGAAGCGATTGGGAAAGTTAATGAAAATGAAACGGATAACAAAAAAGCTAGGTATTAAAGTATTGACTCAATTAAAGCTAAATATTATTTAAAAAATAATATGGTGATATAATATCATTTTGGAACAGTTCTTTTTTATTGACAGTTGACGATTGTCCTTCGTCGAGTAAAACATTTGAATATTATGTACTACAATTATTCTTTCAGAGTCCAGAAGCCAACAGATTTTACAGTTTTTTATTTTTTGGGCATAGCTTATTCTTCTTCCATAGGGGGGATGACCACGATAGTGGGCAGCCAAACCAATCAAATCTGTGTAAAGTACCTTGAAACGTATGTACACGACTTATTTCTTTCTAACTCATAATCAACATCATCTATTGTGGATAGTTTCTTTCTGTTCTCAGGATATTCCCCTTCGGACCGAAGATTGAGTTTCCCCAGTTCGCGCTGCTGACCCTGCCAGGCGTTCTGCTATTAGAGACGATGGTGTACCTCTGGATGAACTTCTACTATCTTGGATCATTCAGGTATATGCGGAAATTTGTTAATTTAGGTAACAAAATCTTGGTAAATTACTGGCATAAAATAAAAAAATCTATTATGGCGTTCTTGTTCGATGATTATGCTTATAAAGCTGAAATATTAAACAAGCTACAATTGTACTACATTTATTTCCATATCGCTCACGTATATATAAAAAAATACTTGATAAAAAACAGCCAAACGTGAGCTGCTATCACAGGCTCAAAATTTTAATTATTCGACAATTACCAAATCAACATCATCATCTCATCTTTCTAATCTTTTTATCGTTCCTTCTGAAACATGGGTCTCCTCACAGAATGGGAGGTTTAAGGCTAAAGTTTACCACACTGGCCAGGTGCAGGTTGGTAGACCTTACACGCCTAGAGAACATTTTTTAAGAACTCTAAGGGGTGCAGGTTTCCTCACGATATTTTCACTCAACGTAATAGCAAGTGATATTTAAACTTTAAACGCACATTTTGTAAACGCACCTGGCGCTAGAATTTGAACTAGACATCCCGGAATAATAATCTAATTTCAAACTATTTATATTCCAGAATACGTAATTATTCAGCTCTACAAGCGGGGTCGACGGAGGAGGAGGCGCAATATATCAAAACATTAATGAAACTTCAGTACAACTTATTGGGACAGATAAAAATGAAAGAAATCGTATGTCGATTGATTACCGTGTGCGACTTTTTTTCTTCTACGCTCTAAAGCGACTTAATTATGTTTTGAATTTCCGTCATAATAGCAAGATGCTTTTTGGTAGTAAAATTTAAAAAAAGTGATTTGACGTTAATGTATTATATGTATTTCTCCGAAGGCGTAGCTAGACGAGTGCAGAATTCCATTAGATCAGTAGAAACTAAATTTTTCCTTAAAACTTTTATCTGTAAGCATATTATATTGGGTAATGCAATCAATAAAATTATTTTTACTTTTTGTAATATTGTATAATTAGTTAGTACACATATAAATTTAATGCGATGTGCAATGATAAAACAAAATATTGGTAGTGTAATGTATTACGGTTTCTAATTTAACTTATTTAAAGATAAAATTGGGTTTTAGCAGGTGGTATGTTTCACTGTCATTCTGTGGGCTTCAATGCAAATAGCGACATCTACTTGTATGTCTAAATATGACAGGTAGGTACTATAGCAATTACTACACGCGCGTCTTAAATGAAATGTTTTAGCAAATTAGTTAATCACGATTTTGATGAGATACCTTGACCATTTCTCTTCTCACAATTTTTCTATGAATAAGCTTCATGATTTTTAAGCTCCATGAGATTGTCCATCCAGTTCACAAGATTGTTAGAGATTGCCGTTTTAGCGATAGGATCGCTTCTTGTTCTTCCCCTACATACTAGTTTCTATTGTATAGTATATTTCTTGTTATGTAATGTACAATAACGAGTTTTAATTTTATTTTATTGTATAATTCGTACGTCAAATATAATAATACGTTTTGCGTAATCAGTAAATTATACAATAACAACGTCAAATTTAACATACAATAACGTTATGTACATACAACATTTTACGTACAATACGACTTTAATTTAATACTTATTAAATTATTTAAAAACAAAAAAAAACTCAAGTAAAAATGTGAGTAAGGCAAACAAATTAATCCGATCTTAACAATAAATAATACCGGGTCGTCTTATCTCTGAGGCTGTGGTCACCGGCGTGGAACAGTGTGCTGGCCAAAGCCCTCGCATGCAACTATATGTCTATTTCCGTGCCGCTTGTACCACAGTACAGCGACAAGCGAATGAAAATCACACTTAATTAGATACATCTAATTAAGTGTGATTTTCGCTGTACCTTTCTTCTGTTCTTATCTTTTTTATTCGGAAACTTTTGTGTGTATGTACGTGTGTGCAAAGCAAAAAATAGGACATTAAATTGGTGTAACTAAAGTGTTGAACTTTTAAATATATTGCACGCATCACCAACGCACAATTGGTGACCACATCCGCTTATACACTAAAAACATAAAATTTAACATTATATGTAGACATACATACAAATAGTGCAAAAGAAGGCCTAATGTAGAATTGCATTAAATATAAAAATAGTATAATATTTAAAAAAGGAATCTTTTCAGTCATAATACGGTTTTGGCGCCAACAATAATATGCGTGTTGATATTATTTACATGTCCAATGAATTTTGATTTCTGGAAGCTTTGCAAGAAGAGGACCGGTGAGTTTAAACGTTATGAAACATTACGCTTCTTACGGGGCGGTTATGGTTAGATTTTTTTTACTTTTGTTTTCTAGACGAAATGGGTATCAAATGAAAGGGTTCGCTGAGAAGAATAGAAAAACAAAATGACTTTATTTGGAATCAAATATGGCGGACTGACCAAAATGGTGTATTATTAATGTAAATATTTGTTTATTATCATTTTTTTTATTTTTCATGTAAATATTTGTTTCTTACGGACCATTTTGTTATCTCTACTTCAGGCAACACATTACGATACTTTCAACGCGTAGTATTTTCATTTTTAAACAAACTTCTATTTAAGAATTACGCACGATATTTTTACTTTTTTGTTCTGTCAGCCCAGAACATAGTCACGCAATCGGAACCCAGTAAGCCTTGTCTGACTTGGGAAGCAGTGAAGAATGAAATACATTGGAGTGTTCTTATGGTTATAGGTAAGTGTCTTGATGTTCTTCAACAACAGTACTGTATGCTATAAAGGGCAGAGCTTAACTAAGCACCTGGTAATTATGACGTAGGTAGTAGCTCGGAGTTTGTACCTACTTGTACCCGTTGTATGGCAATATGTATATCTCCTATAGAGTAGGTACCTACCACATTTCTCTGCGTACCCGTTCAAGAAAATACGAGCGTGATGCTAAGCGTTTCTTACAACTTAACAGGCAGCAGTTGCGCCATGTTCGATGCGCTGAAACAATCGGGCATGACGTATGAGTTCGAGAAATTTCTGCATAACTTCGACGGCTGGACCACTATGTCTCTGGTTCCAATTGTGGTCGTCTTTTGCAAAATCCTCACAGAGTTCGCCAGCAACAGCTGCGTGGCTCAGTGTATTCTGGACCATATCGCTAGAGTGGTAACTGATTACAAATATTTTACAATCACCTCAGATCCCTGACGATGTAGAGTGAGTTCACCGAACGTCATATATCTGGCCTTACCATGACATGCATTTTGTGCGTTAATTTTTCCCATCACTGACGCACGCCGACTTTCGAAGAGTTCTAACTCCCCCATCGGCTAGTGTCTGAAATATTTGGTCAAGATGGCTATGTCTCGGTCACCTCACCATAAGCATCTACCATCAGTCGCATTGAGCTTATGAACTGTTATCATCTCATCCCCCATTCTTTCCACAAGTCAGCTAGCCACAATAATATCATGATTCGCGTATTTCCCGTCAGAGTATTTCTTCCCGCGTGAACCCTCATATCCTGCTGTTGGCCGGAACGCTCTCCTGCTCGCTGCCTTTCCACACGACAATGGGCACGCCGGCCAACGCCATGGTGTCGTCCTACTTCAATATTTCACATCGAACCATGGTAAATGTTTACTTAATGTGGACATATCTCTTTAGACGTAATTGTGTGGTGGCGCGGCTTGTCGCGTCCAGTCTGGAGCGTATTTAATCGGCCCACATTCAACAGTGGACCGGAACAAGGTGACGATAATTGGAATTTGCGTTGCATAATGCAGGAACTTGGCGCGAACTGTGCTATGGACGAAGTTAAAAAATATACACATTTGTTTTTATTTCCAAACTTTTTATGTCTATTAATGAAAGCTCTCTCACGAAATTTAAATCTAGCAGAACAATCTCCAGGTTTCAGACTTTCTCAATAGTGGTCTGACCAAATCATTTTGTAATTATTTTAATAGTGATTTAAAATATAAGCTATTTACATATCCATTGATGTATTCCCTCATTCTTTCGTTTATATTTACTTGTATGCTTAAAATCACCATAGCCCAATGAAGAAGTTCATATGACGGACTTAACTCTAACAATTTCTGTCTGTCTGTCTTCAGTATAAGCAGGGAATCATTGAAAGAGACGTAAGAACGGAAGAGGGGAGAAAAATATCAAGCTCACGTAGAAGTCGAGTGGCCGGTAGCAGTATGAATAGAATAGTTTTTTGTTTTCTGCAGATGTCCGCTGGCATAGGGCCGTCGGTGTTCGCCGCCTCGCTGGCGTGGCTCACCGTGGCCGCGTGGGCGGCGGCCGCGTGGCCGGGCGCCGCGGGGTTCCCGCAGTGGGCAACGATTTACAACATCACTAGGCACTAGATTGGTAAAATATACGCGTTTAATTAGGAGCGATATTATTATTAATATTTTTTTCAATTAACATTTGATGTCTATTTTTTTACGAATATTTATAACGCTTCCCCATTTCCTCCCCACGGCGTTAGGATGATCGGATTCACGTACACACTGTGTGGTTATTTTCATCTTCTTGTATAAAATTATCTACAACACTAATTTTTAACGAGACTTTGAGAAATGAAAATTTCACAAATCGTTTTGCCCTCCGTGACAAATGAAAAAACGTGAATATTTCTAAAACATTTTATTTTCAACAACAACACATACCAACTGACCAGTATTTACACTATAATATACTTAACGTTATTATTTACATATGGATACACGAAATTGTTTATTATCTGTGTTGAAACATAAATGGTATCAATAAGAATTTATTAGATGATAATGAAAAAAATCCCGAAAGTTCTTTTACTATTTAACAACAATAATTTTGGGTATTTTTTTATAGCACAAATCGAAAAAAATAACGATGCTAGGCGTCCAAGGGATGATTTATTACAAATTGAAAAAAAAACAGTAATTAAAAAATCATTTGTGGAAAGTAACTTCACCTATTAGTCTACCGGGCGCGCTATATAAATGATACTAATATACACTTGTGCTTGAAACATTCGAATATACATCCAGCAATGTTTTAATAAAGTTTACGAAATCACATTTTTTTACTAATTTGACACACAAGGTTAAATTCTTGCTGTAATATTACGATTGATACGAACTAACTTTACAAAATATCAAATAAAACCCGAACAATTAGAGCAAAATGGAACATGTTTGCTTGTTTGTTATGTTAATAATTCAGGAAATTAATTATCTGCAACCATAATTAAAACGACATTGCTAAATACAATTAAATATGCACTCTCAGACTATGACAATAAAGTATACGTTACACTGATAGCACTAATGAAAAGCGTGTAACATTGACATACAAAAAATTCTGGCAACACAATTGTAATAGAGATACACGATATAATATCACAAATATTGTATTAAAATGTGACCACGGGCGGAGCATTGTGTGTGCTATTGTCAATGCAACAGAGTCGTAAATTGAACGATCGAGATCGGTGACAATAATATACAAATATGTATGTTTATTACGAGATACATTAATTTGTTTTTCTTAGTTTCATAATAAGGCACTGCGAATATAATTTTTTTTCATTTACTAACATTTAGTTATAAATGGACACAGCTGGTACAAAAAAACGCTACACTTAAAGAAAAGACAATACAATAAAATGTATTTTATTATTTAATAGGGCAACATTGTTTTTTAGCTTTACAACATATTTCTAACGACTCTGATCATTTTAATACATGATATCCATTTATGGGACGTCTGCGACCTTTATAATTAAAGGGCAACCATTACAGAGTTTGAGATTCATTGAGATTTGTATACATGTATGTAACAAGCAGAAATAAACAAGGAAACCCCCCTCTCCCGCCACCTCCCTCCCCCTCCTAGCGCCTACAGTACGGACAGCAATTTAGCTATTGTTTTTCATAGTAAAATCGATATCGACCCTTTATCGTTCCACTGCTGGAACATGGGTCTCCTCTCACAATGAGAGGGTTAAGGCCGTAGTCCGCCACGCTGGCCAAGTGCGGGTTGGCAGACTTCACACACCTTAGAGAACAATTTTTATAGTAAAACAAATGAGAAAATATGATAAAATTAATGACGCTTGGTACGCAGCGAGCACCTCGCCGTTACGTCATCACAGCGAGGTGCGTGCTAACTTCGCGAGTTATAATGAGTTAAAGTCTCCACACGAAATATTATATTGTATATATAAAGTGCATTCACAGTATATTATGAACGCAGGGAAATGCATGCATGTTACAGTTGTAAACCTTGCCTAACGTGATCCCATCATGAGCCGAGCTGAATCATTTCAAATAGTTTCTTTGCAGTCTGATAAAAACGAAACCAATAATGTATAATTATATCATCATGCTCAGTTTGTTACGGGGATGGTAAAGAGCAACATTGCATCATTTTTTTTTCGTGATATCAAGCTTTGACCGTCAGAATTTAAAACCAAACTGACATGTCAACGGATAAAATAACTTTGAAAAATATTGTTTATAATTAAATAATAGACATAACACAATTAGTGCTAATATTATGACGAAATTTTAATAGATAAGTATTTGAATGATTTCCATTGACTTTATTAGTACAAATTACTATTTTACTTAGGCTTTTATGTGCATAATAAAATATTCATTGATATTAATATTATTTATAGTCTTTTTTTTCTATTATCATTATTCTGTGTACAAAATGATAAAATATATACATGTTTCAGTAGGTATGATTCTACATGCATATTCATTTATGATATTTAAAATAAATTTACAATATTCATATAGGTGAACATTTATAATTCATTCTGTCTTTATCAACATCCTGTACATAGAACTGCCCCGAGGGACGTTCGCCCGCAGTCCCACGGAGGGCGCGTGGGCTGCGCATCACCGTCATTGAAATACACTTCAATACAATTACGTAAAAATATATAATCTTCGCGTATATACGGCTCAATATCACATACATACATCGTTATATATTTTCACCGCCATGTTCAGTGAAAACACCTGTGTGGCGTACCACATGCTTACATAATTAGTTATTTATTAATATATTTTCTATAAAAATACATCGCATACAACGCTTACATGGTACAACGCTTTAAAATGACATACGAAATACAAAAAAATATATAGTTTCCCTCCATTTTTAAAATCACACATGTAACACTGTACAGTAACTAACGCTTCGTTACATTTGCACGGTGTTGCCAGTATTTAATACACTTGTTACAAGTGGTAATAATAAATATGTATTGCTAGTGTAAAAAAGGAATTCGTGGATACAGTCCATCGAGGCGTATTCGAGAATAAGTTGAAAGTGATCATGGCTCAGTATTTATTTAATATTGATTGGTGACCTGTAGCCAGGCTAGGGCTGGGCTTGATGCCTGATGGCATCCTATACCAGTCAACCCACGGGTGGGAGGAATATACGAGGGTATAAGAAACTCTGTGGTCGTTAAAGATAGGTGCGTATGATACGGATACTGCCGATCGGGAGGTCCCGTCACCTTCTAGATTATTCTAATTGGAATTTTCTAATATTGGCTCCCAGTGGTACTGTGCTCGACATAACACAATAGACTCACTACATATTCCATAAACATCCCCAAGAGTCATCATGCTCGTTGTCGCCAAGAGATAGTCAGGCGAGGGCAGGCCACCCCGACGTCCGCCGAGGAGCGGCCACGTCTCACTACAGAACAGACGGTGAGCCCGTCGCCACACACCGGGCGCGTGTCCAGACGACGAGCCACAACATGGAATTGCAACAGTAAAATTAGGAACATCCAATAGTACCCGACCTGGGCATCGCACCCAGCACCTTTAAGTCGGCAATGGCGCTCGCTAACTCGACCAACGAGACAGTCGTAGTGCTGTATTGCAAAGATACAAATTTCAATGTACTGCAGAGATGAACGAATGATACCTTAGTTCACTCACCGCGCATCGGTGGGTCCAAATAACATTGTACAAAACAAAAAAAAATACATCGTTTAAATGCTATCATTTATAATAAATATCCTTTAATGAACACAGCAAATGCTTCGTATGTATATACGCAGTGACAAGTACCAGTTTGCTGAGTGAAGCGTTAAAAAACTGGGCGATTTATCGTTCATTCGTTCAGTACAACGCGTACACGTCAAGTGCTGGAAGGTTACAAACGTAACGGATAAGAATGTGAACGAACGATTGAATGAAAATTTTAATTTTTCAAAATAAAACAAGAGCATAAAAAACAACAGAAATATACGAAAAATAAACTATACGAAATGTCTTATTGAAATGCAACAGTAAAAGTAAAAGGATGAACGATTTTGATCATACTTTAGCCAGAACAATAGACAATACGCAGTGCAGTCATAAATCATATGAGTGGAATTGGGGGCCAAAGTGTAGGCACGGTAGGAAATACATAGAGCAGAACAGTTTAAGACCAGTCATTCTTAAGACGATATAATACAAGGATTTGAAACCAATGTCCCACCATCGCCCCACCCACCCATGTTCCAACATGAGACTAAAAGCAGCATCATCCTGTATACATTAATCACTTTACGGGAGCACATTCAGAGCTGTATAAACTGCACGACGCGTGAACACATTATAGGGGTCCTTCACAAACAAATCAACATAATCAGCAACGCCTCACCGGTCCGGCCACGGTCCGCCACGCTGGCTAAGTGAGCCTTAGATAACGTCGTAAAGAACCTTGTGTATGACAAGCAGGAATAAATGGTTATATTGTTTGCATATACAGTATGTATATATGTGTGTATGTGTAAATATTTGCATATCTGTGTATCAGTTTGTTTGTAAAATGCCTATATATATAATACCATTCAGTTGTGATAAATAAAATATACCCGATCGCGTGCAATACAAACACGCGAAATACTTGGCATACATAAAACGCTTACTGTATCTTAGGTCTAACCACACGCACCGCGCCCCCGCGCCCCCGCGCATGGTCCGTCAGTTTTACAAGACAACTTTATTTCTTCATTGTTCTACTGCACAATCACACTATTTATTAATTATTATTTGTTGCTAGGAATGTTTTGATGAGTTTTGTTTAAAAAATATATTATTACATGTATCAAAAAACCCCTTAAAAAGTGAACGTCGTGATTCGGCAGAAAGTGGTGCCATCTGTTATCGGTTTGCGGAAACTCATAACGTCCCTATTCAAAAAGTTGATTTTTATTCAAGTACTTAGAACATTCTAGCAACACTACCTCGAAACAAATACAGTTTGCGCGCAATTGAGCGTGGCGTAGCGGCGCAGCGACGAACAGTCCGCAGCTCGCGATCAGCTTAAACATAACCATTGGTCTACTATGAGTAACTAAGAAATGGCGTAGCGATTAATATCGCATCAAATCGAAGCGCGTCTTCCTCAATTCCACTATGAATGCCTAGAGATGGTTTTATTCCATATTAGCTCTCGCTCGACGGAATATAATCGCAGACGAATAGTCCTTTGGCAATGTCCGCGACGAGAGAGCTATTGGACAGTATGTTGGTTGGGAGCTTACACGTGACATTGCTCATGGGCGCGACGGCGCCGAGGGTGGTGGCGCAGTCGAGGGTGAGGTTGTCGTGCAGGGGCGAGGCGGTGGTGGGCGGGGCCGCGGAGCTCTGCAGCGCGGCGATGTCGCCCGGCTTGAAGATCAGCGAGCCCCAGGTGGGATACGAGCCCCACACGATCAACGTCGTGATAATCTTCGGGCCTATGCCCCCGATGGCCTGCAAAGTTAACTTACTTTAATAACTCTGTTACAAAAAAATCCTAGTTCTAAAAAAATCCTAATCATTTCTCTGTTTGACCTGTGGGTCCTAAAATGATAAGAGTAAAGATCACTTTGCAATAACCTGACCAAAGACCGATTAAGTATATTTCGAATGCTTTCGAGAACGTTCTGGAGAATTGCCGATGTGTTGTTTACTTAATGTGTTTCTGGACCATCATAGCATGTTAGGTTAGCAATAAGTGACGAACACCATACCCTCGAAGTGAGGCTCAGCCAATAAAGCTATAGCCCACCCTGAGTACAGTGGGCATCAGTCATGGTTATAAGCCAGTCCCATCATCTGCGTTTAACATTTGAGTCTCTACTGAACACTAATGGCATGATGAATAAGAAACTTCTATTTTATTATGTCTATTTACATCACTAGCAAACAGCTCTTAGTAAAAGAGAATAAATGTTAAGTGCACTTTCAATTTTATTTGCCCATAATCCCAGCGTTGGGCTAGGGCTGGGCTGGGCTGGATTGTTAAAACACTGTGTTTAGTTCATATAGTGTTCTCGCAGGCAGCCAGATACTGTCATCGGTGAGTACTGCAGTAAGGTCGTAAGTGAGGGGCCGGTACTGACCATCTTGGAGGTGGGGATGTGCGCCACGCCGGCCACGATGGCGTTGGGCGGCGTGCCCACGGGCATGTGGAAGGCCATGGAGCAGGCCAGCGTGGCCGGCACCATGAGGTAGCGCGGGTCCATGTCCAGCGAGCGGGCCTGCGGGCCGCCACAACGTTACCGTCACGTATTGAGTATGGACAATCATGGCCTAAATGTATGTGCAGTGTTGATATTTATGGGAAAAACGTGACAGGTGTATCACTACCAATAAATATATTTTGTTCATATGTACAATCAACATCTTCATCAATGACGTCATCATCAACTGTGCGATGATTCCCGGAAAACTACAGTTAAGAGTACAATTGTGTCATGCCAGTAACATTCTCGCCACTCACGAGCAAAAACCTTTTTAAATGATCATGAAACTAAAAAGCGATAAAAGGCAGGAAGTGCACGGACCATGTTGGCGAGCACGGGCAGGATGAGGTTGGCGATGGCCACGTTGGAGGTGAACTCGGTGATGAACTGCGTGACCAGCACCACCACGAGCAGCACCACGGCCGGGTGCAGGCCGCGCAGCCCGTCCAGCGACGAGCCGATCATGGCCGACAGCCCCGTGGCCTTGCTGCCCTCCGCCAGGGCGAAGCCGCCGCCTGCGCAGCACCAACAACGTACAATTGTTTAGTGCTTTTGTATAGGTCGATGCGGATACAAAATCAAGAAGTGTCCTAGTGGAGGTGGGGGTAAGGGAGAGGGGTGTGTGGAGGCGCCTCCACCCCCCAAAGATTCTGAATTTCATAAAAGATACATACATGAACATAACAAACAGAAAAATATACAGAATCAATCTATTAAAGGAAATGAGAAGTAAAATACGAGTACAATAAATTCTGTTGTTTAAAATATTATTATTAGAAAAAAAATTGAGAAAAGTTTCTAACACCGGCAAAAGGATTTTCTCAACGACAGAAAATTTCTATCAGAACAAATATATATAATGCTCAACACAAGATTCAAATTGAAGTAATTGTCAACATCGGTGACGAGGGTAGTTTGATAAATTATCTGGAGAGATGTAGAATATAAGCAATACTGACCGAGCAAAAACAGGAGACCCCATGGAATCTTCTCCTTCAAAATGTTCCACGTCACGATACTCGGCGACGGCTTGGAAGCTGCCAGTTCTTCATCTGGGAATAGAGTCGTAGAGTTTACGAAATGGACTTCTCGCTCTCTCCGAGTGATTTTCATTCTCATACAAAAGAATAAAACATTTTGCTTTGAACGATTTAAATGTATTCAATAAGCCTCCCTCTATCTACTTTCACAGACACTCAAAATATACTCACACGAGGAAGAAGACGAGAAGAATTTGACGAAGTCTATCGACATCGGAATGACGAACATCAGGACCACGATGAACATGGAGGTCACGCCGTCCTTCACTTTCCTGCACGCAACCGGAGTAGTGCACATTGTAAAGCCCGGTTCAATATTCGGTACAGAGATGGCGGCACTTGTGTTTTGAATCCTGGTTTCTATACTTTGTATACATTTTTATACATCGTCATCATTAGTCTTTTTCGATCCGCTGTTAGTTTTGTCATTTGTTATAGTGTTGTTTAAGAATAATACTACTAGTGCAATGTAATGGTTTATGGAGAAGAATTCTCCTACAATAGGATTTAACTAGATTTTGTCATACAAAATAAGGTGACGCTAGAAGAGATAAGAAATATGAAAGAGTCGACCATAAACTAAGTAATGTAATAGAATAAAAATAAAAAATATACAGGTGGAAGTGATAAGAATTTAGCTCGCTCACATCGTGGTGATGACATCAGCCCAGCCGGTCATGAAACCTGGCTTCCTGAAGATGTACAGGAACACCGCCAGGATGAAGAGGCTGCCTGAAGCCTGAAAGAATACAACGAAATTTTACGCTTTTATTATGTCGTTTCCAATTTACCCTGAAGATCTATACAAAGCAAAAAGTAAATTAGTTTAAAAAAATGAGTTAAAAAAAATTATTAAGTAACTACCAACATCGAGTTCAAGACGTAACGTAACTTCACGCCTGTAATCCCCGAAGGGGTAGGCAGAGGAATGCAGAACATTCCCGCGA
>DWEI01002690.1:0-13902 GCA_018245875.1 Mysoria ambigua | reverse complement strand
AAAAATGTATATTGGCAACTACACCATAAGTTACATTAATATCAATTGATTAATAATCAATAACATTAAATAACGTGTTGCTATTATATGCTCCCGCTAAATGGTTCAAAAAGCGGTCGCAGCCAATAACTCAGTGCAGCTTAGGATCTCACACCCGTTTATCCTTCGACTGCTGAGCACGCTTTTACTCTCAAAATGAAAAGATTGAATGGTATTTATTTTTCGACTATAAACAATTTTCAATATTATTACTAAATTAAGACCAAGATAAAAAAATGCAAACTATTTCTACCAATTTCAAAATAACAGAACTAATGGTAGCTTTCAAGGACGCATCGCAAGCACGGATCTGTAATGATTGTAATTCAACGCCAACAGCTACAATACTATATCGATACATTCTCTGCACCGAGATCTTCGCCTTAAATATAAAATGTAACGAATACACAGCAATAAAATCGGTAATAAATATAAGGGCGTAACAACTCCTGCGCATCGGATCAAAGCGGTGATTTACGGGGGATTATCTTGAAATATCGCGCGCTAACGAACGGACACGTGGCTAAACACGATCGGCTCGTACAAATATCGAACGATTTTTTGTATCTAATTTTGTGCTTTAACACCGCGGCTTAAGCCCTGTTCAAACAGCTGTAGCCTACAGGATGAATCTATCGGGTTGGTTGTCGAAAGCGTGTTATTTGAACGATGTTGATATTAAGTTTCATTAATATGTTATAAAATAGCATCATATTATTGTACAGAAATAAAGAATAACAAAAAAGTACTATATGATTATATTTTCATATATCCCCCTTTAAGGCAATATTTTCATTATAAATATAACCACAATCGTGCATTTTACTTTTTTATTTACTTTACTGTTATAAAAGGTCATTTATGTCGCTAATTGTCGTTTTTACCGAACTTTGTTACCACTACAGTCCAACCAATAGTACAGTCCAACCGTATTTGTTTTTATGTATCTTAAAATGCTTTATTGTATGTGTATGATAGATATAGTATGCACTTTAAGACAATGACCTTCCTCAACAGAGCAACACGAGTTTCTTAGGAAATCGTAAAGTATCGCAAATACATATTTCACGCGCGTAACCAACCTTTGATCTCCGAGGCTATTCTGGAACGGAACGAGATATTTAACAATTACACATAATACCCCCTATAAATAATCTGTTCGGCTTATAAATTCGTACGAGATGCGAACCGAATCTTGAATACGGATCAAAGGGTTGATTTATTGGAGATTGCCGTAAAATCTCGCACACTAACGAACGCACGTGGTTCAACATGTCTAGTGATATTGAAATAGGTGTTCAAATGGCTCGTGTGGTGAAATAGTGAATACGTCCTAAGGCTCCATTTTGTTAAAGTGTAGTGTATTCAAATAAAATTTTAAAATTCATGAGTTATACTAAGCCTTCACTAGTACTGATGCGTCTTTGATGCGATGTTCACTAAATAAAAATGATTCTGTAGTAAATATATTAAACAATAAACATAATATAGATAAAAAAGATTTTGTTTCATTTATTCAACCTAGCAATATTAAAACTATAACAGATAGATATGAAAATGTTCTGTAGGGTTAGACCATTAAACATGTCGACATTATATTCCAAGTTACATAAACAGTTTTTTTGATATCTCCGTATCCTTCAAATAAAAACAGATTTTCTATTCTCTTTTCAAAGATAAACATCAGCTAAGCAGTATCGAAGTTCGAACAAATGTACAGACTTATTTCTAAACATGTTACATCAACGTGAATAAGAGATTATAATTCAAATTACTCACAGCATAACTGGAGTTTAATTGCAAGCATAAAAAACATAATTTATTGATTGTATCTCATCAATCTATCGATAATTCCCCGGTGACTTGCATTACGCGTACGGGAGCCGAGATAGCTCCAAACAGGCTTCCAAATCACGAGCCGAGATGTATCGTTACTATTATTTCAACAATACCACTCACTGCTATCCAATTACATATCGACCTAATAATCGATTCGAACAAAGAGTCCAACCATCGATTTTCTTTTATCCGTCAATCAAAAATCGATTGTTTCGATGCAATCGAATTGACGACCAACTTAGTTTTCAATTTTGATAATACTTTCAGTTCAATTTTGTGCTCTATATATATTATAATATAGTTACAAATCAATTAAGGTATACAAACGAGTTTAACGCACAAAGTTGTCGTACAAGACGTCCAAAGTCGAGGTTGATTGACGCTTGATCGAGATAATACAAGCATTGTGGGCTAAGCGACTACCGTGGAGGGAAGGCTGCCGCAGTCCACACGATGAATGTATTTGCGAGAACATACTCCATACGACGTGCGCAAGTAGCTTGGGTACCTTTGTACGTTGACAAAGAATTAAAATAATAATATTAAACGGGATTTTATTACAAAAAGGCAACGAAGTAAATTGATTGTTATATTTTTAGTCAAAATCAATTGTTTATTCGATTTGGCAATTTCGTGATCGCAATTTCGTGATCGCAACTGGTGACCTGAATTGAAACTCATAATTACAGTAAATGGCCTAATTTGAATGTATAAATACAAAATAACATGTACCCATACATACATGTTTAAATTACATTTGTATACACCCAGATGCACACGTTCATTAATATATGGTGCCATCAAGCGAAATGTCAAACGATAAAATAAATACACTGCATCACGGCATGCAAAAATCTCCTTGGGCGTAATTAGAGATAATCGAATGTGGCTGATAAAATTTCACAGTAGCCGAGTGTCAGCGCCGGCCCACTTCCATCACTCGTTTGGAAAGATAAGTAAGACGGGCGCGATAAAAAGTACTCGTTTATTAAGTTCATTACGTTGCCCGCTGTGATTCGGTAGCCGATTGTATATCCGCCTTGGTACAGTCAGCAACATCAGTCATATACATTTTAAAATGCACTAAAGATTTTTTTTGATTGTTTGTTCAATATTAAACTGTAGAATATTATGTAGTTATTATTAAATGGTAGAATATGTTATTCAAAATGCATTATATTTTATAACGCCGCCTGTTTTCTTTTTTCCTGCTCTTTAATTTAAGTTTTCGACAACAACAGATAATTTTTAAAATTTACGATGTCACTGTGAAGTGAATATTTATATAAAATTTAACATCGACCAATTGCTAGCGCCGCGCCGACCTAATTTCATATCTCGTTCCAAACGACGTATTTATTTATTCTTTATGTTTGTTTAAAAGTGTCAGAATTTATACAAAATTACATTGTAGTATACGATAAAATGAGAAAAACTGCTTGTTTATCAAGATTTCGTTTAAGTAATATTCGGTAGTAAAAATTTTGCTAAATTTGTATTGTTAATTGTAAAGAATCCTTACAATTAACAATACAAATTTTTCAATTCCAATTTACAAAAGGTGATTCATAAAGAAGAAACATCTAGCATTTTAATTTATCTGATATACCTCATTCCCTGTCACAGTATATTAGGATACGGTAAGATCAATATGATATTTATATATAGTTTATACTTGCATAAAATACCATTCAAAACGGAAGCTTTTGCAATCTGTACCTACTCATATCAGGTGATCGTCGACTGACCGGTTGCGGAGTCACTAAATGATATACTTTTGACAGTTACAAAGATATTTCAGACGAGATAATATTGACAGCGGCGCGATCCGAAGCCGCAGACAAAGATAAAAAATACTCACACTCGATCGACGCACAAACATAACTGCAAAATCGCGTGGTTCCGTAAGTAATATATCCTATTTAGTTAAACGACGTAACGAAATTACAAGGACCAATGAGTGCAATTGCAATTAACTTTATTCTTTATTTATGTAATAGTGGATTTTGGTTTAAACAATGTAGTCAAAATTATGTAATCTTCATTAAGTTTTCATATTACACAGGTCGTGGGATAAAGTAGTAATTAATCAGATAAAGGTTGATAAACAATAATAAAATGCCGTTAAAATTAAAACCTTCTCAACGTAGTACATGTGTAATCCAAAACATGAAGTAAGATAAAAAAATGTTATCAATCCCCAATTGGAAAGTACCCAAACTTTTTATAATAATTCTAACATGCGAAACCCTAAAAATATAAAACACATTGCCAAAGCGTTCATCTGGGCTTCAATGTGTTGAACTTAAGGATTGGGTTCGTAACCAATTATCTGGTGCCGATGGAATTGATTGGGGAGAGAATTAATTATTTACCTCCGAGATACCGGGGATTAAACGAGCAGTCATTATGCATGTTACGATCTCAAATGTTGATATAAACTGTGTTTTAAGAATTCTTTATAAAGATTTTTATTAGGCCGGTTTGTTACGTTACAATTTTCAAAATTAACAAACGCTTCATACCAGTTTAAATAATATCATCGTTATTTAAATCTGTAGAATTGATCAGAGTGCCTTGTTGGATTACGGTCGCTTCTAGATACCGATATCTAACTCTCAACTCAACTCTCTGTCTCTCTCTCTCTCTCTCTCTCTCTCTCTCTCTCTCAACTCTCTCTCTCTCTCTTTCTCTCTCTCTCTCTCAACTGTCTCAACTGTCTCAACTCTCAACTCAACTCAACTCGCAACCCGTCTCTCAATAACTCAAATATATTATTATATCTCACGTTCATGCAAGAGATAACTAATAATCACGGTTATACATGAGATAATGATTATTATGAGACGATCTGTGTATCTAAGTGATCTGTTCGGCATTATTAAATTTAAAATTACGGCTTCGTGCAATCGTGCTAAATTTGCGATTCAATTAAGGCTTCTGTGATTTTGGAGATGTGAGCAAATAGAGAGAGACGAGTTTAAATTCGGTAAAAAAACACGTTGTACTGATTTTATAGGCAACAGACGTTCTCAAACTATTCGCACACGGTGCATTTACCCGACGCTTATCAACCATCATTCCTCGGGACGTTCCGTGTAATAAACAACGGTACATGCGGCGGCTCGCTGCCAGTGACGTGAGTTTTAAATTGAATAAGAAATAAATCTTGTCACTTTTTAAGGCTGTATTGATGGCCGCTTGTCACTGTCACCGACTGCTTTATGTCGCTGTCTGCCATGTTATCGGCGTGCAGAGCCTATATGTTATGCGAAATATTGACAGTTTTAAAATCGCGAATTTATTTCTTACCCGATTTAGAAACGGTCAATTATAGTGCGATTTACCTTATTTGTTTTGTAGGGCGAATAATTTGGTATACCTAAAAGATAATATTATTTGGTTTGCGTTTTTATGGTAGGGTACTCACTCCTGTGTTATGATTTTGTTTGTACCAAATTTTTGTTACCCAACCAGGGATCTTAAGGAAGAGTTACTCTACTTAGAATGAACTCAAATTTGATTACAAGGCGGCAACAATGCTCGGTATTGCCTAGTGTACATACTCGTAAATGATTAAGGCGAAGAAGCCCAGGTTTGGAATATCACACCAAAAAAATATTTTTGCAAATCACTGAAAGTTTAGTATTCAACTCGGTCAGAGTTTTAAATATAAATTTGGCTAAAAATGCAGAAAACCTTTTGACGTCATAATTCAATTTGAAATAATACTCCTTAAAAATAACGTAACGTAACACGCCTATAAAATTTGATTTAGAAAATCTAATAATATCCGACCCGGGAGTAGAACTCGGTGAATCTTGATCATCAGTCTCGCGATGTAAGTAGGCATTAAATTAATCTCATAATAATTCTTAATTCCTCTCTCTTTTTCCTATATCTTATTTTTAATCTCTTAATAATTCTCCAAAAGTATAATTGCTGTTATTTGTAATATGTATCTAAAATTAAGTCATAATGTTATAAATTATGGTATGAAGTATAATTTTAGACAATTCGCAGTCGTGGTACGGTGATAGTAGGCGCTGATCAAAGATCAAACAACGAGAGAGTGCTAAACACTTGTAAAATCTCTTACGCTACATAATACCGTAACGGACAAAATAATTCAACAGAATATGGTACTTTTATGTTACAAAATAAGGATGGTTTTGGGGTGTCCAAAAATATATATGAAGGCGATATATCTGGCCGACATGGTAGCAAATGATACAGCCGACTCCACTTAAACCACTCAAGATCGAAACCCGAATAGTCATAAATCAGTTGATAACGATAACTCATAGTTTGAGAGCGCATATTGGAACCGAATTCAGTACACCGCTATGCCGGTTCACGCTTGATCAGTGACCGTACAAAACAGTGACTACATAGATACGTATAATGAACGAATTTATTGGAATTGAATTGGAACCATGAATATTAATGTAAAAATTATGTGCAATTAATGTTACATTAAATGTATTTTTCTTTATTAGCTTATTTACCTACAAGTTTATTATTACCTCATAATTGCGTAACTGTCATGTTTCTTCATAAATATATTGATTTTTTTTTTTCAAAATAGTTAATCGAAGTTGGTAAACCTTATCAAATCGAAGTGCAATTATGATGTAAGAGAATCTCTCCTTTGTCGTTATTTTCTCTCCATTACACCCAATCCACCTCATAAGTTCAGCCAAATTATTAAATATTTTTCACTCTATAAAAATAAAGGTAACTACTTGATCATACAATACATAACATTTCGTACAACAAGCATATATTTTTTAAACATTTATAAGTATCAGTGATGCAGTTTGAATTTTTTTTTGTTACTTAAAATGCCTACGTAAGTAGGATGTACATATAAGAATCTACAAAAAACATTAACTTACGCTAGAATATGCCATGATTTCAATAAATTAACATTTCAAAAAGCAAAGCTCAGGGAGCTAATGTTGCACCTGTCAAAAGGTTGACTACAGGGTGTTCACGTATTTGTAAATATGTGGAATTTTTCATTCACAAGCAACATCTTCAATTTATACATTGTAGAAGGTGCAACTTTTCTAGTATTCTGCTCTGACTTGTAATTCAAAGAATCACATTATACGGGCAAGACATAACCACATTATGACAATTTTGAATTAGGATTTTATGAGACATATAGACAAGTTGTAAATATTTGTGTCATTATACGGAACTGAACCCTGAAAAGCGACAGACGGGATTCTGGTACTAAACTATCACCATCACGTAACTCCCACTTATGTTACGACGGTCGTAAAAATCTGTCAGTTCTCACGGCGCTCTGACAAGTTCCTGGCAAATCTTTTTCGCGTGTACGAACTTTTTTCCGAACTCTTTCGCGACGTCTCATGTCATCGTGGTCGTGGCACCGCAACAACTTTTTGTCGGTTGTCTGCCATCGCCACCTCGCAGACAGAGTTGATCTATTCTCCTTTGGGCTCACATTTTTATCTTACAAAGTGCTCGGATAGACACCGGGGAACTTTGCGGAAAATTCATCTCTCACAACAGCTTTGTACGTCTAAACAACCATACTCCCTCGCTCCAAATTCAACTCTATACCAATGAGCATGAGATGAAATTCCAACGGAAAGATATTTCTGTTAGGTGGTTGAAGGCGGGACAGAAAGAAAGACTAGGGTATAAATATATGAAGGTACATTAATCTAAGCAGACGTACATTCTTCGTGAGGGCAGAGTTGAAATGGCGTGAAAATATGACTCGTTATTTATGTCCCGTGTCACAGGCGGAATGACGAGACGTCCTTTTAAACGACTTTATTCGGGTGTTTTTACCAGATGGTTTGATAATATTCTCCGTAACTTTTTTATTATAATGTTGCATTTTGAAACAACACCTGTAAGACAATTTAATTGTGGGATTTTCTACGTCCATATGGCACTTAATAGTTAAAGACCACATAGTTTTCTAAACTTACAAATAAAGGGAGCAGAATGTAATAAGATGAGAATTGAGATGCAGGGTCATTTCATCTTTCAACATTATGTAAAACGAATAACCCGAAAGCTTCACGATTGCATCAACAAACTCTAGTATCAGACCGTAATCTCAATTTCTCGACTTGTCTCATCTCTGGCGAGAAAAGTGTAAGCGATGGACAATTTTGTACAAGTTTTATTGAGGTTAATATATTGAAAAACATCACTGGAATTAAGGAAAAACAAAAATACAAATAGTAAATATTGGAAATACAAGTTTTTAAATATTTAAAATATCAATGCGTGATGTTTATTGAAGTGCTTGTGTTAGAAAAAAAAAAACAGAATCACCTACAGACAATTTTATTTATACTGATATTTTGAACTTAACAGCGATGGAGCGACGTCCGCAAACGCAGTACGAAAGCGCTTTTTCAGCGCACAGCGCTAGATCAACACCGTTCGTAACTTATGACATCGTTACACTCACACCGCTAAGCTGCCGCACTTTTTCGCTGAATTTATTTGACAATTATTAAGGTGTCCGCATTAGAGGCGCATTAGAGCTCCGTTGTAGAGGAAATTCATGTTTTTCTTGGGTTGTTTTCACCCGTAACTCAGCATAAGGACCGACACGTGCGAACTATTAGCTTCCCGGCCGAGGATTAGAAAATAATTCAGCTCCAAATGTTATTATGGGAGCGCGGTGGATTTATTTTATTGCTCCCCAAGATATATGTTAGTCTTTCGGCTTTATCCGCGCTTCCACGTTTGTTTATTGAGAGCGAGATATACGCGTGTAGCGAATTTTATAGTCTCCGGAGACTGTTACCGACTCGCCGTTTTCGTGTAAATCTTCTTTATGTGCCGGTTGCGCTGTAATTATTGCGTTATTCGCTTGAGCAACTCCCGTCCTAGACTTTATTGAATGTACCTATAAAATATTATTGATCGCGGCAATAAAAGATGCTTTATGACGCTCGAGCCATTTTTTATTTGCGCTTTTATAACTGGTGTGTCGTTACTGCGCGCTATTTCTGTATCTGCGTCAGCTCCCATTTCAATGTTTTATGTGATGTTTCCATCGATTCCGATAACATTATTGTACATACTTTAGTTTCGTGTAGGGAATGTGTTATTGTATGTATTATCACGCTATAAATTACAATAGATTTTTAATATTTTTCGATCGACGATTATTATATTTTGTACTTCAGTTATTTTGTCTTTAAAACTAAATTATTAATTTGATCTCCATTGTGTTCAGGCAAATAACCGTTACTTATAAGATTAATATGATTGATATTATATATTGATATATTTCCAATACAAGTGTACAAGTATAAAATGATGAATGTGGAAAAAGCGCGGCAGAGAGAGAATCGAGATATTTGGTACCCCGTACACTCTGCATACACATATCTCCAATTTTACGAAAAACGACGATTCTTACAAATCGTAATGATTATAAGACAAAAGATTTAATAATATCTTCTAGTCTTCAAACGCAAATATTACAAAACTGCAATATTCAACAAGGTATATAATCAAACCTTCACTTCATTATAATTATATCCTATATCATCTCAAGCTTGAACAGACTAAAAGCATAGCAACAGTCGGCTAAGGTCCCACGGGTGGGCATTTTTGGTTGAGAGTGGGTCTTCGTAAAATACTCCACCAAGATGTTCTAATACAAAGTGTTTAGTTTTGTCAACCAAATTGTCGGAAGTTATTCACAAATCAGTTAGCCTCTGACAGCTCTTTAACGACTGTTATAACAGAAGAAACGACAACCAGATATTATTTAACAGATCGTTTGCCACCTTGCTTGTACCACGGCGGTCTAATAAGTATAAATACTACATAGTAGCGCTCACGCGCAATAAAACCCAGTTCTTTCGCCACCGATGTTCGTGCCTGGCAACACAGCGCGTATATCTTCCATATTGTCACTTCCACTGGCAATACTCGCATGACATTCCCAGTGTTGCAGCATTAGGTCCGTTATAATTGCCACGCTCGTAAATAATACGAAATGTGCATTCCGAGTGCATCCAGTTACCGCTTTTGTTTATTTTTGCTTTAAAAATGACAGTATTTTTACAAAACACGTATATTTTAGGCGAGCATTAATATTCGTTAAAATGTATGTCCACAGGAATCTTACACTCGGGTGATTTAACATAATATAATCACAAACAACCGTTTTAAGTCAAACAAGTAACAAAAATCGTAGTAAATCAATAAAAATGCCGCCGCGTATATTTCAATGAATATTTGACTTTTTGTAATAAAAATGACATTAGTATATTACTAGTTTCAATAGTACTGTCCTGAAAATACACAGTTATCTGTTTTTAAACAGTGTAGAACTTCTACGACCGGACTATCAATGAATACATATTGTATATATACATATAATATACCTAACCAAACGATGTATACATATTATACACTTAACTGTCCAAATATATGTGTACTAATTTAATGTTAGCTTTAGACTCGTGTTACCTGTAACCACCAAGACATTATTTTGCTTTTATAAAGGGGTACATAAGCCGTCAATATCATCAGTAACCCTTTTGTCGTTCTATCCTCGAACACAAATCTATGAAAATCCGAAAAGTTAAAGTAGTCTTTTGCAGGGATCTGGAATGGATTGTTTAACTTCACGCGCATTTCAGAACATGAAAATATTTTATGTAAAGACGTAAACGCAACTGGGGTAACGTGGAAGTATCACTCCCCTGTCTACCTCTTCGGGGATTACAGGCGTTATCTACATCTAATTACTATTGCAAAAAGCCAGTGCTCTCTCCAATTCGGGATCTCACAGTCGTGTTTGAAGTTATCTATAAGATATATATTATAATATTTATTTTTAAAGATCAATGAGCTAGGATAGCGTCGAAATACTTCATGCTATTTCATGTCAGAATATACACGTTGCGTTGAAATCGTACCCCAACGGCGTCGCGATACGATCCGAGCACCCGCAGCAAATAAGCGTTGCCAGCGATCCGTTACGGCGATAACGTTAAGCGCTCGACGCAAATATTTCGCGTCGACGTCTTCCTTGCGTTAGTTAGCCTTATACTTTACACATGAACATAATATAAGCGAACGGCGATAAAATTAATTTAATATAAGTTTAATAATAGATATTTTTATTGTTTTCATTTTCATCAAGTGTTTTTTTATCAAGACTGTACTGTCTTACACTAAATGTTTTAATAGTTTTCTTTCGCTTTCTCTAATATAGATTATTATAGCAAATAATGATAGACTAGCAATGAGTTTACTTAGTTTAGAGCTACTGAATGAAGTAATATAATATTTTTCAATTAATATCGTCATCATCATGATCATCATCATCAGCCTATTTCAGTCCACTGCTGGACATAGGCCTTCCCCAAAAAGCGCCATTGCGCCCTATCCTCGGCGTGCCGCATCCAGCTCCTGCCTGCATCTGCAATTAATTCGTAAGTACGAGCATAGACAATTGAGTATTTAGCTTTGAGTCTTTGCATATTATTTGTAAACAAACAAGCTAAAACACAAGGCAATTCATTATTGAATTCAGAAATAACAATATGTCTGTTAGTGGTCTTAAGTTGTACCTCAGTGTTATTAATTTCATTCATATGCTCGCTATTTCAGCTCGATATTTCAGACTGACCTTCCTCCCGTAGTATTTCACCTTCATCATACACGGTATCTTCAAGAAATACTCGAATAGGACACTCCGTCAACGACAGCGCACTGCTGCTCTTTTCGCTTAGCACATGTCCACAATTATCACCAAGCATTAGTTGGCCTCTCTATCTGTGTATGTAACTTCACAAAGATTATTAATTTGCTACCAAATCAAATTATGTTCGCTTCCGTCTATCACTTGGTACACTCAACGACTAAACTAGGTTGCCTAGGATTTACGTGCCACGTTATTTGACTATCGCGCATGCTTACCTAACACGTACTACTGTTTGCTAAACATAAGCAGTTTTAGCAAGTAAGCAGTTTTTTTATAACATCAAACTGTCAGAAGCGAGACCGGGACAGCGGCCAGATCAGCAAAAGGCTAAGTTCGGATAACAGACACAAAACAGAACGTATAGTATTTAAACCCCGAAATACAACGTTAAAAATTATTTTTAAGGATGTATAAAGAAAAATTTACGTACAAAACATTTGAATCAGTTGTTCATATAGATACATGGTACATATAGATACATGGTACATTTCAAATTAGACATATTTATAACAAATATTTTGATAAATCTGGACAAATTAAGATATACTCTCTTTAGCTATCATCTTCATCTTGCGAGATTTTACTGATACAATACAAAGTCGATGCAACGTCTCTTAAACAACGCAAGTGACATTGCATGACACGATATAGTTATTTAATACATAAGTAAACTACAGTTGCAATCATTTCATCGAATGTTTAACATTAAAGTGATGCTTTAATACATTGATAGTTGTTACACCACTGAGATTCACATAGAACATTTTATTACACGTTATCCGAACGACAAGATCGCCGGCGAATTACATTGTACAGGACGTCAATATCCATTTTCCAGATAGCCCTTACAGCCAGGAAATAACAATTGGAGCACAAAAACAACACTTACAAGGAAATGAGTATCAAGCAAGTGTTTTATCGAAGACAAGTGAAACAACTTAATAGAGGCCCGATCGTTCGACTCACCTCTTTGCCTTATCTTTATCGATAATGGCGGAATCGAGCCAACACCAACGTCTAACTACATTACTTCACTACCTCTCAACCGTGGAATAATCCAAACGAGAAAAAACTCTCTTACAACTGCCCAAGATTCAAATTCACTTGCGTGACCTTCCAGCGACAATGCTGATTGCGACACAGTCGCATGGAGAGCAAACATGATAGCAAATTGGAACCCTGTGACACTAAGCGCGGCGAAATCTGTTTCATATTCAACCGGTGTTGCTATCAACGTGGCCGTACCGAATCAGATAATCGGTACGTTCCCGCATCGCGATAAAATTGAAATCGTTAGAATTGAATAAACTATCGATTGTCAGCCCGTGATATTCCTTACCGGGGTTTTTAAATTAACTCTTGGCGATTCAGCGATTCCCTGATCGTATCGAGGGTACTTAGAATAAATGTGATGGTGGTATTGAAAGTCTTCGCAGATACGTCTCTCTAGTGATGGGCACAATCTATCCTGGGGACGCTTGACAGCAGATTCCCCCTTTTTGTGGAGATTTAGATGGAAATCAACTGGACGTTCGTTTAAAATAACTCCCTTATTACAAATCTTCAAATATTTTCTATTCTCTATTTTTAAACATTATTATTTTATGGTACATTGTAATCAGATTTAATTAACACAACTCACTTTCATGATTTCATCGTGAAAAGCTTTGACTTTCACATTACATTGCCTTGCAATTCATTTCATATCATATTGCTTTAACATTTTACTAGATTTCATCTGCCATGTTCGACAGTCATACTAATTAACTTACTAATGTTACGAAAAGTTGGAGTTGCGCCATTTCCTTTGCACAAATGTAAATATATAAAAATATATGGTAGATAAGAATTCGCCTGTGGAATGTTCTCACTACGAAATTGTCTACTCTGTAATACGGAGACCAAAAATCAACCGCAAATGAAGTTACTAAACCTTTGAATTCGCTTATATTCCGCTATCATATTAAATTAAATACTTTAAATCTTCCGTTTTCAAATTACCAAACATACCGATCAAATTCAGAAACTAATTCAACTCTTGTTCGTTTTCGAACATGTAATAAAATATTCTTAACGACCAGTCATTAAAGTAACAATATAAAACACGTTAAAAGACACGATTTCAGAACACCTCCGCTATCCTGCGCTTTGCCAAACTATCAGCGCATCTTAAAGCTAATTCGTTCCAAGGTTTAGTCTGCCTTAAAACACAAAATACTCGTATATTTTAGGCAGGTAATAATAAATTAATAAAGTGTATTGTTACATATTAAGGTTTCGTCTAAATATACAGA
>DWEI01002689.1:0-13903 GCA_018245875.1 Mysoria ambigua | reverse complement strand
ACCGGTGAATCGTGGGAGTGTTCTGCATTCCTCTGCCTACCCCTTCGGGGATTACAGGCGTGAAGTTACGTACGTAAGTGTAGTAAATATACAGTAATGAGGTTATAATACAGTAAGGAGTGTGGATAATAGAAGTATGAAAAAATATCATTGATGCCTCACGAAATATACATTAATGTCTGAACACAAAGCTGACTGCTTTGCGCGACTGGGTTCTGTGCATATACAGTAGGTAAAAAAAAAATAAAGTCTTTTTAAAAATTAAAATGTAGAAAAATATTTGTGAACTCTGTAATATGTAGTGTACGTTTGTATATAATGTACAATCAAGTATAGTACAAAGCGTCACCTACATCACAAAAGATAAATTAATATATGATTGTCAATTTCAGGATCAGTTAAAGTTTGTTATGGTCAAACTAGATGGCGCATCTATAGCGCAATTTTAGTGTTTTTGAGTTAAAAAATGGCAGTAAATAGGAGTTCATCGTCGTACAAGCTGTATGTATACGTCCACTACAAGCCTTGTTCAGTTTTCATTTTGTTTAGAGCACACGATCACACATTATAATGATAGTATTACTTGATAAAAGTAAATTAATTCTGAAATAAATTATATGATTTTTTATATCTCTCATCATATTATAGATTTGATAATTTATGTTAATTTTCATAGTTTGGCCGTGGTTACCGCAAAATTTTGCAAACTTACCAAAAAGGGCTCTTTTTGGATGTTTCTTTCCGATATTTGCAAGGTTTCTTAAGCATAGGTGCTGAACTATGAGGTTGAACTATTAGTACCGAACTATCTAGTAATTAGGTACCGGAAACTACGGTAATATTTAACATGTTCACGACAACATTAAAGCAAATTTACCATCATTTGTAAATTAACAACTATGTTAGGGCTACAGCTGCGTATGAAGACTATTATTAATAAGTCTTAATAATATCATAATTTATCATGTTTTAATATATTGTGGATAATAAACACTAGCTTAACATTGGCCATTGCATCTTACTGTACGTCATCAAAGGTTAAATGTGTACAACAGATTACTTATTGCAACTATAGTCATGAAATTTAGGTAATAAATTTGAATATTCGAAAATTTGGGTAACAATGTTAATCTTTCAATCACAATTTAAGAAGGAATGGCCAATAAAGTTCTTTCTTGTATTTATTTTCTTATATTCATGATAAATATTATTAACTTTGTTCGCGATATTTTTCAGGTACCAAAAGAAAATAAGTTTAATAGCTCTCACAGATTTTTTTTATTTTTTAAGGTATAGTAAAAAAATATGTTTGGCAAACTAGACTTCAGAAAAAGAAGTACTGGTAATTCGTCATAAAAGAACGGTGTCAAAAATTATATATTAGTCTATCCTATTTGATCATTCACAAATAACAAAAAAATATTACAAATCGTACATATTTTTGATCATTTGTTGGTCGGTTTCTGTGATATTTTAAAAATTAATCGTACTATTAAATATAAATGAATTTAAAGTGTTTATCAATGGAGACAAATCGGCACAAAACATTATATTGAGTGTTTAAATAAAAAAAGGTTAGTAATTTCGCATTTAAACACAATCTTACGGAACGTGACAATGTTTCAAATGCATATCACGACAGGATATTTAACGGCAATAACATAGATGTGATAAGCGACCAGGAGAATAAAACAGCAATGAAGTTTTATACATAACTTATTTATTCTACGTACTTTCACAAAGCCGAATGCACTTTGTGAAACTTACAGAGCTAACATTACGCATCGTCAAATACATAGCTATAAGAATATATAATGTACCTATACATAAAAACGTTAATCACAGAGTGTACTAACACAATAAATATAATATGGAATGAACAGTTATTTTTATTTAATAAATAAATGATCAAGACAATCTTGAATATCGTTAAAAGCAATTTGTTAGCCATCGTCGAAGATCAATTTGATGACTCCTTTGGAGCCTGAAGGCACGATTTAATTTTATGAATAATTGTATTATACATTTATAATGTTAAGGGAGTCCATTTTTGAATTTTTTTAGCATTAAAATTTCGAAGTAAAAGTTGTCGCATAAAATGCATTGGCACACTATTTGCATGGGGTTGCAAAAAACCATTGTGGAAACTTAAGTCATTAAACTTAAACCATTGTGGAAACTTAAGTGTTATCTCATTCATTTTTCGGTTTTTATTTAACGACTCACTTATGTTTTGTATTATTATTATAGAGGTCCTACTAAAAAGAAAACTTTCCAAAATATAAAATAGGTACAAAAATAAATTCCAAAGTAATGGAATGATTTAGGAATGATAAATAATTATACTTCTTACACAAGATCAAGTATTCTATGAAGATTGGTCTTTACGACAGAAAATTTATTAAGAGATTCAAATCGATAATTTAAAACTACAAACATCGACATGGTCCTTAAATTTTAGCTATTTTTACCACACTAACGTAAATATTGACTTTTTCAAAAAAATAAGTACACACCTCAGTATACTTCAGTATATTAAGTTTACTATATTAAAATGTCGTCATAAAAGAAGTAATAAGTACTCATGGTATATTCTATAGATCAATTATATATATTTTTTATCAATTCAATCTGAAACACAAAATTTCGTCAATATTTAACTATATACTGAAGCATTAAGAAATGGAGGTAACTTTCTATGCCTATTAATCCAGTTGCTACAATTTTTAATAGCGGTTGCAATATTAGAAGGGATAGAAAAAAGAATATTAAGATATTGACTTAGTTAATATTGTGCGTGGTTTACATATGTCTTGTGTTGCCGAAATTGATGCCGCTCTGGTTGGCCCCCTTGTTGGAGCCGTACTGTAGAGAGATCACGCCCTGGCCGGCCCTCAGCTGTTCCTCTGTGAAGTGTCTTACATTCTTCTCGGCCTCTTTGGGACCTATTGTAGGCTTTCCGAAGTTGCCAGCCTGGAAAAATAAAATTGAAAATTATGCATTTTTATTGTAAATCATTTGACAATAAGGCATTTAAAAAGAAATACAGTAAATAATATTAACTTATTGTAGGTACAGTTAATTAATGTAATTCCATATGGTAATAGCATAATGAGAGTAAAATCTTTTATATCAGACTAGTTTTTCTTTTTTAATTAATTCAATTCAAGACATCAAGACATAAATCAAGAAGGAAGCCCATATAAATTTAACATGCATTCTAGAACACTAACAATTTTTATCTCCCTAATGTTAACAAATGAAAATGCTATCGCTTTAAGTAAATAGATGCAACTGCCTTGTTAAGGATCGCTGGTTCACATACCTCTACTTACATGTACATCAGTGTTTCCTACAAGATCATTGTCAAGATAAGGCAGACAAACAGAGATCTCCCTCTTTACACTGAAGGTTTCACGAGAATATCTTCATAGTACATTTTTCCAATTCATTTTAAATTGTGCACTTGTCAATAATTTAGTATGCATACTATTTTATTGTACTACCAACCTTTCTTCCAAGAGATTGTAAGCAGATGACGACGGAGTTCAGGTTCTGACGCTCCCACAGATCTACAGTTTGGAATGTTTCTTGTGCTGGAACACCCAGTTGCCTTGCGGCTTCCAGGAAAGCGTTGATATTTTCCATACACTTGAACGCCATTTTGGATTCGTTGATCTTCTTGATTATTCCAGATTGGATGCCGTTGGCGAGTCTGGAATATTTAAAGTAAGGCTATAAATATAAAAAACATTAATATTCTAATCGGACACAATAAAGCACCATACACTATTAATCCCTGTACACCCCACATAGTAATTAAACTTTTTTAAATATTGCTATATAAGATCAGGTCGATATTTTTGGAAACTATTGGCTGGAGGGTGGTTGGAAGGAACACGAAAAGAAAGTCTATTTTCCGTGGCCCCATCTTAAATACACTATCGATGCCATAAGTTTTTTTAAAATAAAAGGTTTCAGTCAACACAGTATCACAATAATAGTAATCAACACAATTCACAAATTTAATTAATTTAAAGTTTATCCTTGCCATGACGACCGACCACCTAATGATAATACAATAATACATTAATTTATTTTCTACAATAAAATTTACATGAGATCGCTATTTTAATATGTGTAATTTGAAGAAATTTATTGTTACGTGAAAATTATTTTTGTGCCACCTTTTGATAATATACTATTAGGATAAGGTATTACAGGCAAATCAAGGTATATTTTCGTCCAAGTTATACACTTTAAAATATGTTAGACAACAAACAAAGAAAGTTTTTTTAAATACGGTTTCACTTTTTTAAAGATGGTAGACATGAAGGTCGTTTTATTTTATATTTTTTCTATAAATCATGCCTATATATGTATAAAAAAATTCATAACATCTGTTATATGTTTGTGTATGCTTTCATAAAATCTGTTATATATGTGTGCATTGTTTAGAAATGTTTTTTTTAGATGAGTGACTAAGTTTTTATTTACAAAACGCAAAATAATTATTTACTTACTTGCAAAGCAGCGTGCCGTCTTTGAGCACCTCATAGAAGTTGTCCATGTCACCAGACGTGTTCTGCGGTTCGCCAGTAATCTGCCGGACCCATTCCAGGCACTCTTCTGCTAGCTCTTCGCTGTATTTGCTGTTGATCTGTAAACATAAAGAAAATTGTATATAAATAACATACACAAATATTGTACATGGTGCAAGTATCAATGTATTAAGATTCATTTTTACGTAGACAACTCCAAAGAGTTTGTGTGACTTCCAGTTAATTTTAATATTTTGTATAAGCCGTATTTTTTAACAATGTATCTAAAACTACATTATACAATTTACGATATCAAGTTGTTTAGATCATTGCTACCTAAGTTTCCATATGGCCGTAACTAAAGACTTTACTTATAGTATATTAGATCACGTATTTCAACTCAAAAATTTTAAGTTGGTGTATAAATTCGCATATGAAATACATGGTCATAGTTCTCCTGTCAAGATTTAATTACATCCGAAGGTTACTTCCACGTGTCAGGTATATGGGTAAGCATTTTTTACCCTCAAACTGAGTTAAGCGTTGTACAATATTACATTACATTACGACTGTGCTTATTCAACTATAACAATGAAGAATAATGCTCATGACCAATATAATATAATGACGTATAACCAGCGGTCATACAAACTACCGCGGTTATTATAGGTGTGTATCGGGAACTAGACAATTGCAAACCAAATCACAAACCGCAGATTGTTACATTATCTAACAGGTAACCTTATTGTCACTGTTCGTATTATGTTTTTTCTTCCTGGTGTCTCTAGTTACAGCGACCAACATTGAGAATAATAATAATACTCGATACATTAACACAGCTGACACAGTTTGAGCGCTCTGTGATGTATTCTGAATATGTTATCTAGGTATAAAAACATTTTTGTGTAATATTAGTTTTTTTTTAAATATTTGTTTTCTTCCTTTTTCATTCAAATTAAATGCTTTCTGGGCTTTTTAATATACTAAGGTTCTACCAAAAGAGCACACATCAGTATTATATACAAAATATATGATAAAGATTTACTTAAAATTATTCTTTAGCCACAAACAACCTTTTCGTCCTAGCGTTTCTAGATCCATAAACCGTAATATAAGAGTACAACAAAAGCCTTATTGACTGCGTTAACTTTGAAATCGAGAGGCGAATTATATACGGTAATAATGTCAATCGATACTTAAGCATAGCTAATCAGGCGAATATATTCCCACACACACACACACACACATACCGAGTTTATATACCAATTATATACATAGATTGTAAACAGTGGCTCAGACGAGCTAAGTCAGTATTGTAATGCGACACGATAATGCCGTACACATGTTACAACAGTGTATGATAGGGTATCAGCGCTGACAACATTGTGATAGAAATATAATTTTGTAATATTAAAATAAATGAGCTTGACATAACCTAAAACATAACTGGGCAATCGTGGCAATATGCTACACACTTCTGTTTAGCCTCTCGTGGAAATAATGATGTGATATTATGTATTCTAACACACTGACTGACGTAGTATATATATTAGATAATTCATTCTGGTCAACCAAGAACCGCTGTGATAGGATAAATCTTGAATAGATGTGAGGCGATAATAATTATGATCTTAGAACGTAAGATCTAGTTAATACTTCAGAGACGGTTCAACTTAATGATGACCGGACGGCCTTTAATCTGTATCTTTAAAAGATGACAATCAGCATGGTCGACCAACTTTCAGACGTCCACTTAGGATGAGAAAACTATGGAACGCTCGTGTCTATGCCTTGTAATAGTCACCAGTACCAGGGTATGCGACAACCCTACTGGCAAGCGATATTGATGTGTAACAGAGGAAATATATACATTTTATGCAACAATTGAAGGTCACTGATAAAGGCAAGGGCGTTGAGACCGTTAAATGTGTACGAGCCGCCATCCGTTTCATCGTTTTGGGTGTGGATACGCGACCTACTTACTGGCCTAGTTTCGTTCCAACGGGATCATTATGTGGGTCAGAATATTCCGGCAACCGCCTCACAAACTGCACTCGGTGAAGCTTATTTCAAACTCATTTTATTTTCCACAAAACATTTCTTCGATATCGCTACGTGATTTTGTGACATTTTGAAAAGTATTAAATTTACTCTTCAAATTTTTATATCGGGCAGTTAGAAGCCTCCAAAATCGGTGTACATTTATGAACAGTGTGATGAATGGAGACGAAGCGCGGCAGGTCTATAAGGATCGAGATATTTGACACTCGCTGCCATCTGCCTACGCCGGAAGGGACCTGGCGTGAAGATATGCATGTATGTTTCGGTCACTTAAATTACTGTGTAGGTATCGTAAGCAATATTACTAAGAAATCATTTATGTTTAAGATTGCCTTAAATTGACCTAACTGCTATCTATCAATAATATTGTTTTATTATAATCAAATAACATTTGAACTAAATATGAGTGACTGATAAGTGAAATACATGAAAATATTTCCTTATTAACAACACTAAATAATTATAACTTCGAGGTGAACTGAATACCTACCAACGACAAGTAGGTACTGAATAGGCATTATACTATGTTATAGTATTGACGGCCACAGATCTAGGTTAACTGGATTTCTCGTTTATTGCTTGCCTAAATTGCTTCGTCGGAGTCTTTTGGCGTCGGTTTTCTGTCTACTTCTAGAATATTATCTTGTTAAGATTCGCGAAGGCTTGATGGAAAGGAACAAGTGACCTTCATATACGGTGTTTTATTTGACGATAACCCTTTAAAAAATCTCAATACCAAGTAAGAACGGAAAAAGGCCACGGCTAAATTTTCTTCTCGATTATAACAAACAAAGCGTTAATAGCCTGTATCCTGGACTTCGTAACTGTATTCTAAATAATCGTAGTTACAGCCTCGTCACGACCAGTCAGTGTCCATAAATGAGTACAATATTACGCGGTAACTATGAAATTAATATGTTACCCCCTTGATTCTCCTAAATCATCCTGATGTCTAGGAAAAAGGATGGAAGTACTTCCTCGTTTTAATGATACGTTTTAAAATAATTTCGGTTAACTTAAATTTGTATATCACGACAATTGGACATTCTGTAAATTACAATGTGAAAATATTAATTTTACTCTTTGGCTAATAGTTGAGCATATTTTATACTTTTTGTATTGATGGGACGAAATTTGTTACATACTAGTGTCCCTTACATACAGCTAGTCCTATCTCGGCTTTATTCTTTGCTCATTCGGACGCAACGTGTCGATTTGAATGTAGTTTTGTTTGAATTTGGATGTCGAGGGGCAGTATTTAAACAGATACTTTTCTATACTTCTCGCAAATTATTTTATCAAGCATAACGGTCTAAATAGTGAACATGGGGAGATAAAATATAGGCTTTGGAAAGTGAGGCTACAAAATGCAATGGTGTGGTACTAATTTTACGAGGCTGTTACGTTAGGTGAGCACTATATATAAAATATACCCTTTTCTGAATCAAGTTCGCTTCGTTGAATAATTCCCTGTTAACTTTGTTGACTTGTACCCTAACAATATTTTCAGCGTGGCCTCATTATGCCGAATGAGGTCAAATTTATAAACCTATTGTCTATTTTATATGGTTGAGTTGGTTATGAGTAATTAATACAAATCATTCATGTTTATAACGGACTTTAATTGAAAGCATACCGCATTTGACGGTAGCATTTTTTAATGACTGCAAAGAAATGCCTAAATGCGCAATAACTTTACAAAAATATTTTAATATGGAATTCTCAGGATTCACTTCATTATATTCTATGGAAAACATTACATTATTACAGTAGTTTTCGGTTAGAAATATATTTCCAAATTCACGTAAGATCACAACTGCAATCCCCGAAGAGGTAGACAGAGGAATATAGTATATGTTTCGCCAATTACGTTTAAGTCTCACTTGCCATAGAACGGATGGATATCGAGATTCCCAAGCCACTGTTAGAAAAATGTAAATTAGAAAAATTGGGCAGTGCCCGACCCGGGATTTAAACCCAAGACCTATCGATCGACAATCGCGCTTGCAACCAACATAACCATCGAGACAGTTCCTAGAAACAGTATACTATTTCACGATATTCAAAACTCTCTTCCCAATGTGTCCTTTTACTCCGAAACAGTGGCCAAGCCTCGACCATTATCGGCGAATTACTTCGAGGTAATAGCGTCACAATTCACCGTTATCCTTGTTTATTCGACCGTTTTACTATGAAACAAAATTGAATCAATTTAACACGAAGAACGTACAATACCTTAGTTGTGCATCTGTCGTCGATAAGAACACAAAACATCAGTCCACGCGCACTGTGACGTAATCATAGAAGGATTCGGCGTGACTCAGAATTCGCCCGACGGTTCGAGAGTTGGCAAGTAACGAATGATTTTTAAGTGTGTCGTAAGGATGCATTCCTGGTACAGATCGAATGTACAAAACCGAATAATCAAATCATAATATGCAATATATTGCAATGTGCAAATACATCAAAGATATCAATGTTACCAACCATCTAAATGTTCCATTATATCTGACCCATTCCTTATAGTGCAAGTATTTTATGGTTCAGCGCTTTTAACCTTGATCGACGCCCCAAACCAATGGAGGGTCAAAATGTCCGTAGGAAAGGAGACGTTACGAAAAAACCGTAAGACTGGTTTTGTGAAGCTCTTTCTTGCTCGCATGATTAAGGTTTCTCGAAACTGTCTTGTCATAGTTACATTGTACTCATTATGTTGGTATGTCGGAGTGATATGAGCCGCGCGTTAGCTTCGGTTACTAATTCGTGATTCTCATTATTATTCCATGCCGTTATCTAATTTGTGTTGGAAGACAAAGGAAGTGCTTTCTTGTGTCCTGTTCAGCTGTCAAACGCACCTGTCACACGACATGAGCGTGGTGTAGATTTAGGGCTGTCTTCATTAGGCGGTCTCGTTATGAGCCCACACTGCTATCGAACGTCAGTTTTTGGATTTTTTTGTCCAGTCATTTTGTCGGGATAAAATTTTAACTACCTACTTGTGGAAATTCATATGCGTGTCTCGAAGCGTTGAGTTTGTACAGACTCATTAGAACGATGTCGTAAATGTGCTCGCAATGGTCAGTAATGATGTTGTGTTTGACCTAAATATTTGAACGCTCTATAATTTTCATCACTTGTCTCTGTCTCAGCTATGCAACTTTTGAACGTTTAGAGACGTGATTAGCTTTAGTACATTTTTCATATTGTTTGATATGGAACAAATAATGCGAGTATTTTTCTTTTCGGCATTAGCCTGATGACCTTTTCTGTATTTCTGTAACATTTTTGTAGCCGACAACTTTTTTAAAATCGAATTAATCATATTTTGTCTGGAATACTAATTATTTTGCTTGAATTATGTGATAACTTTACTTGCATTATTTTAATGCCCATCCGAACAGGTCATTTAATTCTGGGTCGAACCAATCATACTGTTACATTTTATTGGCATTTCGTATCATCTTATCAACGTAATTATTTCTTATGAGGTTGAACGGAATGTGTGAAGTTAATTTAGTAATTCGGATAGTTGTAGACGTCAATAACCTCGTGTGAGCTGATAATTTAAATAGAACTCGTTATCGTTAAGCTACTCGTGGTTCGATTTTAATACGTGTTACAGTCTTTGGAGTTGGGATAGCAATTGAATTTTCGTTTAACACTCCATTAATTTGCTAACAATTCAGTATCAATTTCATTTTCTCACACACCGAACAGAGTACAGAATTAAAGTGCGATTGTGACCTAAACATAAGAATTAATCAAAATATAAAATTCATTGAAGATTTAACCTACGATATTAATATGGATATACCATTTCCAAACAGTAAATGCTTAAGGCGGCCATATTGATGGATGAGATTACCAATACGAGTTAAAGAGCTCTTTCATTGCCAATCGTACCGCGAGCCATACACGTCTGTTAGCAACAAAAACGTCTGTGCTCAGAAATAGCCGTGACTCACTGTCAACGGATTTCAGTATCACAGCATCTAAGTTCTACGATCTTTTATGACACTCTCATGAATTATATGGGCGATTTAATAACGATACCCTGACAGATAATAAATAAAATATTAATGATGCAGACGACATTATTTTGATACATTTGCGAATCAAATGGATTGGTAAGACGCACCGTATGAAAATGGGTAACCTTGCAAGCTATCATCGACAATGTCTGCTACCAGAAAGGAGACAGAAATGAGGTCGTGAGGCCGGCCGGTGCAAGTACTCGGTCAATGCAATTCGACGATGTACGGCTTTACATGAGTAGGCAATTTTCGCACGGACTGACAATTATGTCGAATAGCTGAATGTGTGCAATGACCTCATTTGGTGATGGTGCATTTAAAAGCTGATGATGATTATGATATAAATATGCATTAACAAACACTCAAATACATTTCAGTACAATTATAAAAAGACTGACATCGAGATAAGTAATTCGTTGAAACCACTTTAATCTACGTGTTCCAGGAGTCAAACGATTGGAATCGAAATAGATACTTACGTTACCAAGCAATGCAATTAATACAAATGTACCGACACTACATTCTAGTACAGACTTCAGCTGTTTACAATCTGAGTCTTAACATGGTTATCTCAATCACTCTGCAGTTGAAACCTGCACCCTTTATCAAATATTTTTTGTTACTATAGAAAATGCTGAAATACAAACACTTAGTTTTCTGGTCTCCACAAGAGATTACAACTTCGCGTGTCAGACAGTAAAAAAAATTATAAATGAGAACATAACATTGAAGTAATTTAAATAGACATAGAGTTCCATAATATGTACATGTAATATTTTACACACGAGCGTAGCTGCCGGTGTGCTATTAGAACAATGGCCTGCGACAACAACATTAGCTGACGTCTCGCATGTCACGTCGACCGCACACGGACGAACGTGTGCGGCAATCCTACCTGAATTGTCGTCGCTAATGATTTCTGACAGATCTATCGGTGGTTCTGCTATTAACCGATTTCTAAAGGCAGTTTAGGACGATTGAATCATGATCCCTGGGTAAACCAAGCATGCTTAGATAAACCATATAAATACTTAGGTAAACCACATGTTCTTAGGTAAACCACATTTTCTTAGGTAAACCAAATAATCTTAGGTAAATCATATATACTTTAATAAACCACATTTTCCTACAAAATCTCAAGTAAACCAAAGGTAAGCCATATATTCTCAGGTAAACCAAATACAAGGCGACCAAGTTCAAGAAGATACCCGTTCGATACATAATTTCGGGTGTCCCGGCCTGTGTTATCTACGATGCGATGACGAAATAGCCAAATTAAGTCGTATACAAAAATCGCGAAGAGAAATTTTGGCCAAGTGTCAATCTCGAACATATGGTTGAGTTTTGAAAGTAGCCTATATTTAAGCCTTATAAATACATACGTCCCGAGTAAAGGCCGTACCTTATAAGGTGCGGTTTGGTGTTGTAACACAACCGTGCCTTTTATGAGTCATCGTCTCGTCGAATTAGTATAAAATAAATTCTTTCGCGCTAATTGAACATCTGTTCCTATTTACGTATTTATACGAGAAACATTTAGCAAACATCACTGTTACCATACATATTGATACTATTGTGACTAATTTACACTGAATTACATCATCGACGCATGTTTACTCATGTTTCGATGATAACCTCGTGAAATACTTGTCCAAACAGCATCTGCGTGTTTCTAGCATATGTTTTTCTGTTTGGCTTGTTCCGAGATTAATTGATAGCTATGTTTATTTTGTATATATCATATTTTATTGCTTCATTTGTGTAGATTTAATTCAAGATACATTTCAATTCTAATTTGACCTTTTTAAACCCTCTATATTGTTTCATCGGTTATATAATATCATTATTAATATTATCAAACGCTAGTTAATAACGAAGTAATTTAATTATGTACAATTTTGCAAGTTAAGCAACGCTAGTACCGTGACTATGAGCAATTTCGTTGACGTTTTACGTTCAAGAATTTTACTAAACAAATACTACTGATGTTTATTTATTGCTGCTGTACTGGAAAATTTCAGTCCGAGTTGATACCAACTGCAAGTTGAGAAGGTATGCGTTTGCAATATGCTAAACAAGCAAAAGTATTGACCGGTCAATGACTGTTCGTAATTCGAATGTCGCGATGACAGCGATATTTCAAATCAAGTTTTTAAAATTGTCAAGTGGTCTTTGACAATATACATTTCAAAATAATGTTTAGTAGTGTTTATTTAGACGGGGTCCTTTACCTATTACTGCTTTAATTGTATTTAAAAACATACAATTTTTAATTTAATCTCTGTACAATTACACTGTAAAATGATCCATAAATAATAAAATAATAATTTTGGCACTTACTTTTTAAGTGTTAAAAATCGTAAAGCTTTATAGGAAGCGTGTTTAAGTTTTTTTCTTAGTGTTGCCACCATCTCGTTGTGATACGAGTTTACTCGGAACCGGTCGAAAGCCGTTGACTGATTTCCCTTGACCCACTACATGATACCGTTGCAACTAGCAGGAAGAAAGGTGTCCTGGGAATGTTTACCTTTTGGAATCATCGAGATAATATTCAGTTACACAATGAACATGCATTTTATATAATATCACATTAATAGTAAAAAAAACAAGCTTATGAATCTACTTCATTATTTCTGTCAATTATCTGGTATTTTACCATACAGTTAAAGAATTCTTTTGCGCTGATGTTCAGACGTAAACTATTTGGGTTTCATGTATCGTGTAATATTAGTCGAAGTTGAGAATTTTCAAACGCAAGTTAAAAGTAGTTCTATTTAATGACGGTAAAAATATTGTCCACGATTCAAAATATGTGTTGTCACTGGCAACTTCGTTTTTGGTCAGAGAGAACTGAAGCCTGTTCTCCAAATTGTTGTTTGCCACAAGTGATTTCACCTCGGCCCTTAATCTTAACATCCAATCCGTGACCGATATTAATGGACGAAATATGTATTGTTCATTATTGAAGGCCACATATCGTAACTCTGGTAAAATATTCAATAATTTAGTACTTCGACAATTCACATTTATTTTATCGATTATCACAAGATTATTACATCAGAACTTAAATCCCGTTCTCAATGTGTTTCTATCCTCATATTGACATGCATTTGACCAGTGTTGGAAGGTGGAATACTATAGTTTTAAATACACTGAAACTACGTAACTTCACGCCTGTAACCCCCGAAGAGGTAGGCAGAGGAATGCAGAACATTCCCACGTTTCACCGGTTACGTTTACGTCCCACTATGTAATAGGTGGTGAGCC
>DWEI01002688.1:0-13907 GCA_018245875.1 Mysoria ambigua | reverse complement strand
CTACATTGGGCTATGTGCATAGCTCTTTGAGTCCTGCAGCCAATGATTCCCAATGTAGAGTCTAGCCATCGGAGAGGGCTCTACCCCTAGGTCTTTTTCCCTCTACCTGTCCCACTACTATGTATTTTTCTAGACTGTTTTGAATTATAAGCACCATAAAAATATGAGCTGTGATTATTTTCAGGGGCTCAGCGTGGCAATTACCAATCAGGTACAAGTGACCGCACGCTTCGACGCCACGACCAGACAACAGAACAAGAAAATAGTGAGTAGCCCATGTATAATGCTTTCACATACTAAAATAATTGGCTATGAATTTTCTGTATAAGTGATACATTGCTAATATCACTATTGATCTGCCTCGTTGGTCAAGAAGTTGCAAGTGTCTGTTGATCCAGCTGTTTGGACTGTGTCTGTTCCTGGGTTCGATTCCCCGGCCAAGTATTATTGATTTTTTAAACTTAGAATTTCTATTAGTAACTTAGGAGTCTGAATTTGTGCACAGTGTGTGGCAATATGTTTCCCGTCTATTCTGTAGTGGAACGTTAACCTATTGGTGAAACAAGGAAGTGTTCACTACTTTGAGGATTACATGCGTGATTTTACTCTTTTAATATTACGTTTGTGTTTAATAATCTGCATAATATTTTAATATCTCTAAAAATCTGCACAATAACTGTTCATAGAAATGGCGTATGCGCTAATCTTATCTTAAATAGTGCTATGTTATAATGACATTTATGTAATTGTGATTAATTTTTTAATCATTGCCTGTTGGTAAGAACCATAAAATTTGCACATATGCAATAGATACGTGATATACAATTTACTATTGTTCATCACCGTGTTACTGGAATGGTGTTACATACGTACAGTACATTTTGTTATAAACTGTAGCAAAGTTAACAAATGGTAAGTAAATATTATGTAGTTAGGACATGTTTAAGTGTTACTTGATGGTCATTAACGTTATCAAACATATAAGCAGTGCAGCAGCTCCGTGTAGTGTTTGGGGGCAGTAGCTTAATAACGGTGTGTGTGTGTGTGTGTTGCAGCGGGCGGCGCCGGCGCGGCGGGCGCCACGGGGTAGCGGCGCGCGGCCGGCCCCCAGTAGGAGTCGAGAAGTGTTTCTGCCGTTACATAACTCGGGACGCGACCTCTGCGTTAGCGTTCTACTGTACTTCGGATGCGTTCACGGTCGCGTCGCTCCGTGGATTGTTTCATTTTAGTTAAAAACGCGAGCTCCGTCGATCTGTTGGCTCGCCGTCTGCGCCGTTTATTATGCTCAGTTATAAATATTTAGATAATAAAATCGTATTAGATGTATGTCTGTACGAATTCGATCAAATTTTGTTTTTAAGTGCTCCCTGCGTGTGTGGAGAGTTCGATGTGATGGTGGAAAACACTGCCGCTTGAATTTTGTAACAGAGCGTACTCGTTGTGCAATCGTGTACAATATTTATTTACCGTTAAGTTTCGTCGCGTACGTGTTTAAAATAAAAGGCCTGGTTTACACAAGACGACAATTGTTGGGAAACGGAAGGGGTGGAGGGGAAGAATACGCATTGCATACTTTTCGAGGGTATGGTAAGCAGTTATTAACGACGGGTTGTACGATTCGATAAAAAATTGTCGTCTCCTAATTTTTCTCGTCACATTGTGAATATCGATTCCTGTCATAATTGAACCGTTTGACAAAATGCGACGATCGTACCCGCGTCGTGGGAGAAGATTATTCTGTGTGAATCAGGTGCAACGATCCTGCATTTATTGGACTTGAACACATCATCCATCTTTGAGATGATATACTAAACGTGAACCAACTCTACTAGCTTATACTGAAACTTCATTTTAAAACCATTAGTTGTTTAGTGATTATTTTGTGTTAACGAGTTTACATAAGTCCTGCCGTGTCCTACCTTTGAAAGCAATCGTTTTTATGAGAGAGTATTATTGTAAGGCCAAAATGTGCAAGAAAACATTCTCTAACGTCAGCATTGAAGTGGTCGTCTTTCGATGTTAAGACGCAACTCGTGGAGGCACAGAACGGCGCGGTGAATTGTACGACAATGCTCACCATGGTTTATTAATGTCTAACTGCAACTGTGCAATAAACTTGTCTGATTTTCTAAGCTTTTTTTTAATTCTAACGAATTGCAACCAAAACTGAATTGTCTTCCATTTTAAGTTATGTGTCATAGATTCGACATTTGAATTTAAGAAGAAACACTAAGTTACATATATACGGGGGAAAGATTTTATTTTTCCAATACAACAGCTAAGCAATTGTCATTTGAATTATATATTTGTATTGTTAATAAAAACATGGTCTATACTGTACTGTTGATATGAACCTATTTCAAGTAAATTATGAAACGGATTGATAAGGTTTAAAAAGAAAAACCTTTGGAAAAAGTGTTGTTTGGTTTAATGTATCTTATTTTTTGTAAAATAGTTCGGGTTGTGGTATTCAGTTTTCAAGATATTGGTATATTTTGCGACGTGTATTACGAGTGTCATTTTTAAAACATCGTAAAGAAATTATTTGTACTATCTTTTCCTCAAGTTATCTTTTCGACGCGTCCAGTCACTGCCATAGTGTTAATTAGGTAAGTTTGATCTGCGCAATAAAAACAGTTTTTGGTCATTCTTTAAAGTCTTCAACGCTGGGCTTGATAAATATAGTGTAAATGATTTTGATGGAAGACAATTATTTGTGTTAATATAGAAGTATTAATGTTTTTTTAGAAAAACAAAACAATCACATTCCTATTAGAACTTTTTGCTGTCTTCATTACATATCTGTGATCTAATGTACATTGCTAAAATCCACTCCTAGACGCCTACGATTATATACGAAGAATCACTTGACTTCTCTATTTTAAACGAAGGGAATATAGTTTCAAATGAAAAGTCGCGAGAATGTGTGTAAATATAGCCTATGTTAGGAACTGTGTATTTTATCATTAACCGAATGAATTTCTCATATGAGGGTTGTGTGGAAGCCTCAGCACGTCATATGGTCTGAACAATTGGACCATTCATTATTAATATGACTGAGTGTTAGGTTCAATTTTTTGTAAATATATTTAATTAGTTTTGCATTAAAATATTGTGTCGAAAATGGAATTTAAATTGGTCCAACTGTCACACGATATTCCGTAAGGTTTTTAGTTTTTTTTATATATTCATATATTTAGAATTTATTGAAATAGCACATCGAACATTTACTTTATTCGAATGAATCAGCAGTCTTACGTCTTCAAATCTCGAGAGGGGCGGGTGTACTGTACGTCTATGCATGGTTATTAAACGTCATTTAATGCTAATCTAAGTTAGTTCAACAGTATTTTATAGCATTTTGTATGATCGCATATTTTCATCACCGACGTACGTGAATTTGTGTATCATTTTCATGGATCGCGATTGAGGTGTGGTGCCAATTGCTGTTGAATTATTTTAACGTTTCGTGATCGAACTGTTCACTGATGCATCTCCAAATGATCAAAGGATAACATTTTAGTAATACTTAAGGACATGTTTACGTGTTAAATGTAAGCTAAGGGGGTTGCGGTGCTCGGCCGTAGGCGCGCGCGCTCGGCCGTGGGCGGGGGCGCGGCGCCGTCGCGTTCGGGCCGAGCGCTCGCTGCGGCTAGCCGTCGCTTTTCATACCTAAGTTGTCTGCTCTGGCCGACGAAAGACTATGAACTTAATTTTGTATATAATATTTGTAAGGTAACTAGATAAGCCGATACACACTGTTTTTTACAATATCCTAGGTAATTGAAATACATAATTGTTGTAGTGTTAAAAAACTATTATTTGGCTATTATTCAAATATAATAGTGACCTGAATTGCCCTATTTTCTGTAGCTGATGTCATGTGCAGCGTGTTGTTGATATACGAGGTCCGCTTGCGATGATCCGCGAGGATGTCTAGTTTGGAGGAGGTGTATAATATTTTACTCATTGTTGTCGAAGGAGGGAACGAATGAAATCGGTAGTTGTAGGATAAGCCTAATAGGGAAGGATCGCGGCTTGTATTGGATATTTAAATCTATTTTAAGGGCATGGGAATGTGTAAGGGTTCCCTCCGAATATTGAGTAAATTATTCTAAAAGTATGACAAATTTTCTGTAGTATAGCACCATAATTTTAATTTAATGTTACAGTTGTTTGCACACAGGATGTATTATTTAATCATAACCAACCTAGTTATTATAATTTTGTTTAAGGTATGTACGCCCTGAATTATATACTTTGATAACCGGCCAAGTGTATGTTTTCCGTAATACCTGTCTGTGTGCTGGTCAATATAGCTTAGCATATTATTATGCTTCTATCATATATATTTATTGTTATGCTCGCATTGTTTTCTTTATCCGATATGTATGAATTCCTTTGGCACAATAAACTGAGTAAAATGAATGATTGTTTTATTGATCCTTTTATCACATATAAATATATAAATTGTGTAAGCAAAATTATGTGGCCAAGAATCCTCCATCAATAGGTAAATGTATCCCATTAATCATGCTAGCTTGGTCGCTTAACAAAAACACAATAGCATCAACCACTTCGTTCACTTCGCAAAACCTGAAAAAGAAATTACTAACATATTAAGAACGAACGAAGAAGAATATGTTATTGCGATATATTGTGTACAAATTATCTTTAAGATATATGTAGCTGTGAAAAACTACTTAACATGAGAAAATGTATCTTTTAAAGGATGTTATAAAAGTTTCTCAGCATATTTTGTTTGAGATCAATTAATTTTGGACTACACCCGAAGTCTGTCTGTTTTATATATCTTGCGGCAGCCACGAGTATAATCTGATTTACTAATTCGAATAATCGTATTATTACTTGTATAAATTCAGTTAATGTGGGTGTAAAGATAACAACCATGTAAATGTAGATCAAGCAATGCCTGTTAATAAATTTAAAAGATCCAGTAGGCGTAAAGTATCTCTAAGGAATTGGCCCGATGTTTCATATTGAGCTCGTGATTAGACTGATTTCCAATTTACATTATCTGTTCCCGGTGTACACAATTACTTATTAATAAATATAAATAATTTTCTGTAGCATAGTTCTCGGACAACATTGATTATGTCTATTTTTTAGAAAAGTAAGTAAGCAAAAATTACCTGCCCATAGGTATTTTTGAAAGCATATTCGCAGACTTCTCCGGATCGGACCAAGCTTTGCGACCTAGGTCTGTTAATACTACCGTAGGGTTGATAGTGTTGACTCGAATGCTATGTGGTCCTAACTCAACAGTCATGACTCGAGTCATAGCATCCAGGGCTCCTTTAGATGCAGAATATGATAAGTGGTCTTTAAAGCCAGCCTAAAATTGGTAATGATGACTTCATTTAAATAAGATTAATTATTTCAAATGAATTTTATAAGCCATCTAAACATTTTTACCTTTGAAGTCTGTGATGATATGTTCACGATTGAACCCTTGATTCCGTTCTCTATCATCTTTTTCGCAACTACTTGACTGACGTTAAGTATGGCTTTAGCGTTAACAGCCATTGTGCTAAAAATATTTTATTAACAAAAATAAGTTCACTTAATATTCTATGATTGACTTATTATCAGACAATATTCTATATTGTTGTTTCTTAAAACTACGAATAAAAATTTTCGTTCAACTGCACATGAGCAAGTAACTTTAATACTCACTCATCAAAACTCGTCGGTTTGACTTCAAAAAATGATTCATTTTTTATTATTCCCGCGCAATTGACAAGTCCATTGAATACTCCTAAAGATTCAACAACTTTACGAGTATCCTCCCAATTGCGCAAATCTACGCATGCTATTTCTACGGAAGGATATTCTGTTTTTAGTTGATGCAAAGATTCTTTTTGATCAGATAATGCTACAATATTCGCACCAAATCTCCATAATTCCAAAACTGTACTCCGTCCTATTCCTGAAAGTTATCAAGAAACTAGGTCTTTATCTGTCGACAACGATATTCCACCCAATTTCTGAAATTATGTTAATCGCTAAACAATATTTCTTGTTTAAATTATAGCAATCGTTTGCAAAGTTACCTGTACATCCTCCTGTCACTAGTATTCGTTTTCCCTCAAAACACTTTTTCATTTTTGTTTAGTAAATTTATTTAAGTGAATAATGTATATTTATCAGCTTACTTCAATATGAAGTGTTTCTATATATACGGGTACGCGTAGTATGTAGATACGTAAAGCTACACAGAATTATCGCGACATTCACTATTATGAAACGTTATGTGTTGTGACACCAGATAAGAAAATATCGTTTTGATAGCAAAATATAAGTATGTTATTTGGAAGATTTGAGGACGATATTTTCATAACAGGCGGTTGGAGTGTAAACAATTATCACCACGAACATTTCGGCGGCTATGCGCTAAAGATTATATATACCTATATTTGCTGTGTATATATATTTGAATCTTGGAAACGGCTCCAATGACTTCCATGAAATTTAGTATGCTGGAGATGTCGGGAACGGTAAACCAATCTCGCTAGGTTTCATTTCAAGAAACCATCATTTTATCCGTATTTTCAGGCAATGAAAAACTGTTACTATATTATTACAATATGAAAAAAATATGTTGCCATCAACTACAAGGTCCGATTGCTTTTTTTTCAAGTGACTTTTCTTCAATTAACTAACTTTATTATTAACTAATGGCACTTGCGCTTCTTTAATTAAATAACCAGTTCAAATGTTTTTGTATTATGTCGGTAAGATTGAAAAATATTAGTGATATTACATCAGCCTGTAATTCATATCTAATATAAATTCCAATAAACATGATTTACCTAAAAATACCGAGCAAAGTTAGAACAAAGTCCAATGACATTTACTGCGTAAACAGTAACCAGCGATATGAGATGGTCGAGAAGCCGGAACGTAACTCACATATCACAACCTTACACGCATATTGAGTTACATTCGTTATAAATATTATGTAACTATACAAATGTATTTATCTTCTGGTGGCAAGAGACTTACCGCCTATTCCATAGAGGGACGTTAACAAAACTAGTGAAGCGTGGGAGTGCTCTACCCTTCTCTGCCTAACTTTTCTTTGACCACTCGAGTGATGTTACGTTTATTTTTTATTTTGCAGAATATTATTATCGATTTATTTGAACTTTGACCTACATCATGATGTTTTGACATGAGGCTATTTAAATTGAGATATTTTGTACATCATCAACATATTGTTGCCTGCCTATATCAGTATTCATATGAAGATTAATAACACTCCAATATATTTTTTTGGGTACTTTTATTTTGTAGTTTATATGGGTACAGAAATATTGTTATGGAAGTTTATATATATGTATATATTAGTCCTACCACTGAGCAATGGTTCACACCTGGTGAAAGCTATCTACATTATTATTTAAATGCAGATTTATTTTCTTTTGCCATAACACAATAACTGAAAACGAAGCACTAAGCTGTTAAATTAGATACTTGTATAATTGTATTGATAATTATACAGCATCTACATTATAAAATATATTAATTGATGTTGATACAAATAGTGCTGTATTTAATTTAAGATGTAAGCTAAATTGTACATTGTATAATAAAGTGATGAAAGGCATTGGAATTGATAATGAAATTTATGTAAAAAACTTGATTATATGTATATGTTGATTTTAAGCAATTCTCAAAAACTAAGAAGAGAATAAACATGTCTTTATTCTCAAATACTTAAAAGCACAATATATCAAGCTCAAAATATATAAATTGTCATCTTTTTTCATCATGAAGAAAAAATGACCGTCATTTTACATTTCAAGATAATAATAACTTAGACTAGTGTATGATAAAATCAATATGTTTTATTAGACTTAACATCTATCGATGGTAAATAAAATACAAGTTGAATGAACAAATGAAGATATTAATTATAACATAATTTTTCTTTGGTTCTAAAATGAACATACAGTGAAATAAACAGATCTTATTTGTTAAGTATAAATGGAGTTGTCAACATTAGCATCAATTTTTCAAGACAACATCTTTCGAGCTGTGCTTTGGGTAAATGTTTTATATAGTTAAGTTGCAAGAAATCCACCATCAATTGGTAATTCGACACCATTAATCATGCTTGATTTGTCACTCAAGAGAAATACTACTGCATTCACTACTTCTGAAACTTCTCCAAACCTGGAATATGAAAAATCTTCATTAAAATTGATTATAATATCCATTCTTTATGGTCCTTAAGTATGTGCTGTGTGATTTTTTATTTTCCATCTGAAGAAAGTTTTTATGAATTACTGAACAATATAATCTTTAGATTTTTTTATGCACAATTAAAATGCTGTGTGTTTGATTTTTAATTTTCAATGTGAAGAAAATTTTTATGAACTACAGAACAGTATACAGTTTAGATTTTTTATGGACAAATAAATCTTCTTAATTTTACACTAACACAAGATTTGAAAAAATAAGGATAACATTGACTGTCCCTTTAGTTGTGTTAGTTGCAAACATGACTGCCTTTTGGGAAGTCCTGGGTTCAAATCAGTAAAGTATTTTTCTAAATTACATTTTTCATTTTATCAACTAGGTAGCTAGCAAAATAAGATTGGTGAAGAAGAAAGTCATGGCTATCTAACATCTGAGAGTGGACTGGTATTGCAAGCATACCAGAATTATTTCATCTCACAAGGGATAGGGACAGATTCCATAAGCTAATTGCCAACCTTCACTAGTTAGTGAGGGACCTTAAGATTTTCTAGTGGTATCTCGGAACCTGGTAAATTTGCTGGTGCATAACAATATTGTCACTGTCTACTTTATCATGGAACATAATCAAGGTTTATAAATGTAGTTACATTTTTACATTTAAGGTTAACAATGTAAGTAAATTTTACAGTAAGTAAATACTCATCTGACAGTATTAACCTGTTAACTGGGGAGTTCCCGTTCAAATTATACACCGACATACCGGGCGCGTATTGTTTCGCTAGGACATGTCAATACTTCATATCCAGAGACAATCGGTAAAATAATGTGTGCCCTCCGTTCCAGTGCGCACATTAATTTTTGAGGACATATTCATATGTCCTACCCCTACTCGATATTGTTTACGTCTGGCACATTTATACGTCTTGCCCGGTTAACAGGTTAATTAAATCTATTTGTAAATATAACTCAAATATAAACATGAAGTTTTACTATAAATACCTTCCAAGTGGTATCTTAGATATCATTTCTGCAGACTTTTCAGGGTCTGACCATCCAACCTTTGCCATGGCAGTCATAATCACTGTTGGATTCACTGCATTCACTCGAATACCATGAGGTCCAAGTTCCAAAGCCATGGCACGGGTGAGTGCATCTAATGCAGCTTTTGAGGCACTATAGATTGTATGATCTTTCAATGCTGCCTGTAATGAAGTAAGGTGTCATATTACCACTATATGTAAGAAGTTCTAGAAGTACACACATAGACAATAACACAATTAGTTAGAACCAGAAGACTTATCTTGGTGACTAGCATGTTGGCCATTGAACTAAAAGATAACTAGTTTGTATATCATGATCACTATTTATTATCAGTACATAAAATGTAACAAAATTTTACTTATGTAAAAAAGACTACTACCAACTAGCAACTGTGTCAATGCAATGCTGTAGCTGTAGATAATCACATGCCTACATGTCAACACATAATCATATAAAATGTATTAAGCTCAGTGCAAATTCAGATATCTTTACATACATAATCCCAGGCTTAGGAATCAGAGATATCAATACATGTCACAGTGTGAATTTTTAACAACATAATATTAGGGTAGATTATATTATATACCTTTGAAGCTTGAGAAGAAATATTAACTATGGTTCCATGGGTCTTATTTTCTACCATTCTTTTTGCAATGACTTGGCTGATATTCATTACTGCTTTGACATTGATGTTAAATGTCCTGAAAATAACATACTTTAGTGAATAATCCTTATGAAATTATTATTATATTCATTTATTACCGAATAATTGTCATACTTATCGAAGTCTACTGGTGAGCATGTAATAAATGGTTCACATATCGCTATGGCTGCGTTATTCACTAAGGCATCAAAGTGACCTAAAGACTCCACTAGACTTCGTGTTTTATCCCAATCCGCAATATCAACATCCACGATATCTATCGAGGGATATTCGCTTTGCAAACTCTCTAGATGTTCTCTTGTACGAGATAGTGCAACTATGTTGGCACCAGCTCGCCATAATTCTATAGCAATTGCACGACCGATTCCTGCGGCAAAATAAAATGTACAGTAAGGATATAAAAATATCAGAAAATTTATTCTAGAATGTCAAGAAAATTCATTCTAGAATGTCAGTAATAATATATGAAATATGTCAAACCTTGGCCGGCGCCGGTGACGAGAATTCGTTTGCCTTTAAATGATATCTCCATTACGTTTATTTACTTTATGTTGTAATATTTAATATAGAATATATTTTGTCACTTTGTATTTTTCAATTTAAAATATTAAATTTGCAACGACTCAAATCACACTGAACGAACAATCCTAAAGAACTAGTTCATTTCAACTTAATGTCACGTTTATAGATAATACTTTATTTACAGAGGTCACGTTCATCTGTCACACTGATAAAGTTCGACTTCTAAATTACTGCTAGTGACGTTTGATATTATTCGAACAATTGTCTGAATAGTTCGATTCGTTAGTCGATTGGTAATATTTCAATTGAAATAAAAAGTAACTTGAAACAGATTTTTTTTACTGTGAAAACATATAAATACAATAGTAATATAATTTATGTGTTAATAGAAATAATTATCTACTGTAAGTTATTCTTTTTACTTAAAAGAGGCTAGTGGGATTTTGCCCAAACCGAATATGTGCCAGTATATTTTGCGTGTACTCTATATGTACTTTAAACGTATATTTTTATGTGTATTTTAACCATATGATCATAATAATATTGGAAAATTATGTCATTCTTTTAAATGTGACCTGGATAAAATTGTAGGAACAATTTTCTTAAAATTAGGTTTTGTCAATATAGGTACAAAGAAGTATATTTAAATTCGCAACACCATAATAGATTAGGCAAAAGAGCGGAAATAGTTATTATAATTAATATAAATTGATTAATTGTCACAATTCATACTTCATTAATGAAACAGTCACTGGTAATAACAATCTTAATTGAAACTTGGCTTCTTAAAATCGATTTGCTTAGCATGACCGCTTAAAATGTTCATACGGTACCTATTGACTGTTCCAGGATAAGCTTATGTAATAATAGAAATATAAAATGTTATATGTTATGAAGATAATAATTCTTATTACGTACACTAAAAGATCAGTTTGCGAACGTCTTCCAAATTCGCGTGATGAAAATATTTATGTACCAATAAATTTATACAGGGGAGAATTTTTTCCAAAAAAATATTTGTACCCAGAACACTATGTTCCCACTGTATCAGAGTTAGAATATTATATAGAAAGACTAAAGCGAACAGTAGATTATTTTAGTATAGAGATAAGAAATAACAATGAAACTGAGATTAATAGAGCTGTAGGAATGTTTTTCATGAAAGGTAAGGGGTTCTCTACTGACGTTGTATTTTACTACCAAGCTTTACATAATATGTGCTTTTATCTTTGCAGCGCTGCTTAAGAGGGTGATATATGAATACGAAGACAAATTAAAAAAGTCACATTACCATATTTTAAAAGATCTAATAAGTAAAGGCGATGATTTCGTTTCCCAATACGTATATATAACAAAACGTGTGCGTGCCGATAATAAACTAGAATGTCGGGGTAAGAGAAAAAGTTTTTATTCTTATGTCGAGTTTAACAAATTTTGAGTTTAATAAATCTGACAAATCATTTTTTAATTTAGTGTTTATAAGTAATTTTCTAATATTATTGCATTATATATTTCTGTTATGCTTTGTTAATAACATGGGACTTACAGTGTTTGGTTTTTAGTTGGACCGAACAATTAACGTATATCTACAAAATTTCAGTCAAATTGGTTTAGAGGTTTAGAAGTCGATCACGGACAAGCAACGTGACATGAAGATGCTCATATGCAAATTTTATTATAGTCCGTCCGACCTTGTCATTTGTTCATCCACTGTTAATGCAGTGGACTGTTAAATGCACTGTTAAAGCATTAAAAACGATATTCTTATAACAATTATTACGGGCTATCGAAAATACCTTTTTGATATATTTAATAAACAAACATGCATTCCTTTTACGTCGTTAACGCTTATATGCTAAATTGACTTAATTGTACTCTTTGATAATGATCCTCTTTGCGCTTCAGTTGCAACATTGATTCGAGACGATACAGCACAAGTGTATTCAATAGGAAATTTTAGTAAAGGACGCTTGTCGAAGTGGATATTAAATAATATTCCTATGCATTCTTATGTCGAGAAAATGGACAATTTGATACTCCCAAAGGAAGTGTACACGGAGCTTATTGAAGCAATGGATATGTTCTTTGTAAACATAGCGGAGTCTGGTAAGACGTCGTTACAAATGTTGATAACGTTAATGTAAACCAATCGTGTGTATTTTAAATTGGATCGTAGGTGCAGTAGTCAGTGAGCCTGACCGCTTCATTGCAGAATAGTGGGTTCGAAATATTTGTGACATGAACGGAAATATTTGCTGTACCTCACGGGGCGTATGTGTTGCAAGAGCACTGCTGATCGGGATCGCGCTGGGCGGTACCGGCTGCGATTCCCGGGTCGAACAATACAAAATATTGTAATTTAGATTTTCTAGTAGTCATTAGGAGTCTGGATATGTGCCCATAAGCTCACCATCTATTCCATAGTGGGATGTAAACGTAACCGGTGAAACGTCATTCCGCATTCCACTGCCTACCTTTTCGGGGGGTACAGGCGTGATTTTAGGTATTTGTTCTATGTTGAATCATCAAAATGAATACAGGTATAGATGTATATTCACGTGTATGCAGTTCATCAGCCGTCCGGTTACCATAACATAAAATCGCTTGATGCTTACTTTGCGATCAGATGACTGTGTGGGGAGACGTAACAAGATATTCTTCTATGTTGTTTGAATATGAAGTGTTTACACGCATTTGTCTATATTTTCTATACATTTTCGATCATCGTGTACACTGTATACAGCTATTGAATAGTTACAGAAGGTCAGGGATGGTAAGTTAATTAATGTTAAGGATAATCATCGATCTACTCGTATGTGGATGGGATGCATTTTAAAACATTGAATATAAATTAAGTATATTCTCTGTGATCCGTATCTCCGTATCAGCAGCTATTCGTGCAAGCGGCATCCGGTCGGGCTTTACATAGAAATATGTTACGAAGATTTTGTTAATGTTGTCCTGCATTTTGCTTACTTTAAGGGCGTAGTCTTCGTTTTTTCAGATGAGTGTATTTCACGCGTCGTGTATAATCCAGACCCCGTTGATCTGTCTGAGCTGCAGCCGTGCCGGCCCGATCCTTATTGTCAGAAAGCTATTCTGTCTTCGCCTTCAATAGCATATGCTCTGAGTCATAGGTATGATTTAAGTGTTACATAAGTTTAGTAAAAAATATATCGTTTGAAATTATTATTATTTTGAAACTTTTAATACCATGTTATTCAAAATATTTCGATGACCCCCTTCTGGGTACTTACTATTCTTTATTCAATAGGGAGGTTATGGGTGGCCCCACCAAGCTGCCTGAAAAAAATTAGCTGAAAAACAAATTAGTCTCACAGTAGTTTTATCGAGTGTCTCAAATTGATTTATGGGTGTTATGTGCCAATAGATACACTTATCACACCTTAAAAATTTACTCACTTGATAAACTATTAGCTGTATTTCAGTGGAA
>DWEI01002687.1:0-13907 GCA_018245875.1 Mysoria ambigua | reverse complement strand
ACTGTATTATATTCATTACCTAAAACGGTCACAACTGTTGTTGTTGAACACTATAACATTGTTGTTGTAGATTTGAGGTTTTAGAAATCATCCAGTCTCTCGTCTCTATTCATACACGCTCGGCTAAACTCATATTTAAGTAGGTTATTCGAAGTGCTGGTTGTTATCGTCGTGTTAGTTTTTCTATTCAGTTTAAAAAAATATATAATTAAGTATACTACAATAAAACATGTTTTGTTGTTAAAACTAATATAAATATTTATTTATATCACGAAAATTTAATTCAAAATACATATTAACGATTTTTTTCTATTTAAATTCTACGTATTTATAATAATCATAATCGTCCTCATAAATATTTATGCTGAATCTGTACTATTTTTTTAATAATGGTTACAAGGCTGACTTATTAAACTAGTAAAAACGAAACAAATTATTTACTTTGTTTTATTTTGCTAACGCGAGCTTAACCTGGTTACATGAATTTCAACTCGAGTTGTGTTTTTCTCGAGTTAGCAAATCGCTGCTAATAGCTTTAAACTGACAGGTCTAAAATTGGAAACTTCACTTGATTTTGACTATTTTTTATCGGAATTGGGAACTTCAAACAAGCAAAGATTAACTGTCTATTACATTTAAAAACTATTATATTAATATTATTGTGAATTGTGACTGTTTTGATGATCGAGTAGTTATATGCATGACTGCTAATCGAGAGTTACTGGGTTCAAATCCCGGGTAGGGTACTGTTTAAATTTTCCAACTTTAACATTTTAATAATGGCTTGCAGTCCAGATTTGTTCCCGGCCAAAGGCTTACAAATTATTATATTATAGAGCAGAAACGTAAGTAGTGAAATGAACAACTGTACGTGGTCCTTCGCCTTTAAATTATTGAAATAGGATTCTGTTCAGAAGCTATCGTAATATACATTGTATTAAGTGGAACGTAATTCCTGTTTGACATTGACTAATGATTGTCATTGTAAAATATTTTGCTGTCAGCAGTCAGTATGTATGTGGTTTGAGTGATTGTGTTTCAAATGCAGAATAAATGAAATTGCCGGGATTTTGTCCTACTTACATGTATGTTGTGTGCTTTTCATTTTATTTTCGGTGTAATCAAATAATCAATATTATTTCAGTAAGTAATGTAAAGCTTTATCATATGTGCCTACATAAAGATAGTTATAACCGGAAGACTAGCAAGAGCACTAGCTGAGTCGTATTTAATGGAACATATTTTTTGCGTTGGCGAAATTACGAAATGTAAGCTTCACATTCTAAAACAACATGTTATATTAATTGTATATTGTTATTAATTGTTAGTTTTGTGTTATTATTCACCGGTAAGACTGTTTTAAAGACAAAAAAATACAGCAGTATTTATAACATTTTGTGCATAATATGTTTCAAATATTAGTGTGTAAAATATTCATGTAATAATCTTTACATATTTGTTACTTTTACAGGATTAAGTTCATCTTAGTTTTTTTATTGGCAATTCAAAATGTCAATTTGTCTGATGTATCGTATTATGAAATATTGGGAGTCACAAGACAGGCGTCTACCCAGGAGATCAGACAGGCATATAAAAAATTAGCAGTGAAATTACACCCTGATAAAAATTCTGTAAGTATTTAATTAATACATGATATCTTTTAATTATTTTTATATCTAAAAAGTTTCAACAACTTTTTAGATATAAAAATAATTAAGAGAAATTAATTAAATACTATATAATGCTTGAAGAATATCTCCTTGGTCAAGTGGTACCAAGATTCGTTTCTGATCAAGTGGTCTTAGGTAGGGTACCATTGGATTTAACTGTCATTTTCTAGTAAAAGATCCCAGTAGTAGCTTGAATCTTATTTATTGCCAGTGTATGGCAATTAGCCTATCCTCTATTCCATGGTGGGCCGAAAACTTAACAAGTAAAATACTGGAGGAAACTAAAATTCTCTGCTGACCTGTTTCGGGATTATAAGCATATTGTCATATTTCATACGAATTTATTTGTTTAGCCTAGACATTGGTGTATTATTGGGGACCTATGGTGTTGATGTACAGTATATAAGTTGATGAAATTGTGTACCACCATAAATCACATACTTTAACATAGCCAACATAGGCATGTAAATAATATTTTGGTCCAGCATACATACATAATTTTATATATACAGTAATATATCTATGTCTATGCAGATAGAACTGTTTGTGTAATATATTAATGTTTAAAGCTACATATTAATTAAGTGTCACTTAATTCGTGATTTTACCTTATAAAAAATAATAATTTAAATGATTTTCTAGAATAAGGATGAACAAGACAGATTTTTGAAAATCACCGAGGCATATGAAACTTTGAAAGATCCCGATCAGAGGCACAAGTACGATACATACGGATCACATTCATCATACACAAGGAAATATGATTATAGATCTCAAACGGAGTACAATAATTTATACTATAACGGGTTGTATCACGATGACCCATTTGTCGACACTGTATCCGGTGCTGGCTTCTGTAAGTGGTGATAAATGCATTCAATAAATCAGCCTTAGCTATTATGAACTCCCATGACATTGTTCATCTCACCTTATCTCTAAATTTAAGTGTTAAAATGTGTGTGTGTGTGTAAATATCCATGTGTGTGCATCATATGGATTTAGATCACTGTTAGATTCTATGTTATACTGATAAGGATGTTTCTTAAGAAGATAACAATATTGGAGTGTGTGGAGCATCAATTGAGGTCAAACACATATGTGCTATGGCTTCTGTTGATTAAGGAACATTTTGGGTCACAGTTTCTTTTATGTTATATAATGCACTATAAAGGAATTATTTTGGTAGGTTTGAAATGAGGAACAAATTTCATTGTATTATTTTTGTATGCTGATTTTTTTTCATTGGAACATGTGCTGAATTAAATTTAATAAATTATTTACAGACAATTACTTATCTGAAGGCCTACATTTCTTGAACTTTTATTCGCCATTTTGCCCACCGTGTCAAAATTTGGCAGACCATTGGAAGAAATTGGCAGAAGTTTACAATGGAGTTGTGAGTATTGCAGTACTTAACGAAGCACTTTTTGAATACAGTCTTGTTTCATATGTAGATTTTTGTTAATCACCTGTTAAAAAAGTATCGAATCCAAAAAATATAAATCACCATCACACAAGACACTGAAGAACACAAATAAAAAAATAATAAGTAAGTCACATTACAACAGATGATTGTCAATATAAGATGTATTCAAATTCTAACTAGTCCATGTCCATGCCCCATTGCATTAATCTTTTTTATCTATGAATAATCTCTCTACGTTAAAGTAGTTTGCAAGAAATTGCTTTTTAGTGGATAAAACTTCCCAGTAATCTTCCACCTATTTTTTTGTTTTTGTCGTATTGTTTACTTTCTTATCATATAGGGTGCAATAAATAATTTTGTATAGTACATTTAAATATCACATATTATTTTCATAGAGTGATTCGGGTTATTTCATAGAGTGATTATTTATGAGTATATAACAGTGATATATCAGTTTGACATGACTATGAAATACTATGAAGGTGGGGTATGTTGGTCAGGAAAGAGGTATTTTTAGCTTGGTGCACCCTGATTACCACATATGGGACCCGATGTGGCGATATAATAATGTAACATTACTCTTTCAGGCAAAGATTGGTGCAGTCAACTGCAAGTATCACAACTCATTCTGCTATAATTCTATGAGAATTAACAGCTACCCAACATTGCTCTTTTATCCGAATGTAAGTATGTGAGTTTATTTGAACTGTTTAGAGTAGTAAGTGTATAGAGATTGTTTGTACTGAGTCTTAATAATGGTTTTAACAATCAATTGATTCCCCTGTTCGTCCATTGATTGCAAACACCATTGCTGAGCGAAAAGTCCTGGATTCGACTCTTTGACAGGAAAAGTATCACTGTGTTTTCTAATTTGACATTTCCAGTAGATTTGTGATTAAGTATATATGGCAAAAGCACCACCTCCTGTTAAATGTTGGAACAGATTATAACGTCTACTCAGTGTCTTCAGTATGTTATGTTTATTTTCTTTGTTTTTTTTGAGGGTAAAAATGGCAACTTCATATATTACCGCGGTGGGCACAACTATGACGCTCTGGAGGAGTTCGTTATGTCTTACGTACGCAGCAAGGTGAACGTGCCCACCTTGTGGCAGCTGAGGAGTGTGGACAGCCCCATGGCTTATGTAGTAAGCGGCGACATCGATGAGAATGCACTCATAAGAGTGGCATATCGCTTGGTGAGGAAATAGTTTATCTAAATATTATTGTGTCCGGTTGTGTTGGGTGCAAGCGTGCCTGCTAAATGAGAGGTGTTGTATTCAAATTCTGGGTTGAGCACTTTAAAATTTTTCTACCTTAGATTTCTTATTAGAAAATCTACCCATATCCAGATACCCATGGATACCCAGAGTATGGATATGTGCCCAGTATATGCCAATATGCTCAACAACAATGTTATGTTTATGTCCCAGTATGTACTATAGTGCAACATAAATGGTGAAGCATGGGAATGCATTACACTTTGTCTACCTCTTCGGTGACGTCACGCATGAAGTTACGTTATGTTTTATCCATTACGAACATATGAACAGAAAACATAATTTATTTTTCCACTTGCTTTATTTACATATTCATGTTTTAATTTTCCAGAAAGGCCTAGTGCCATTTGTATATGTAGAGAATAGTGAAATGCGTGATAAATTAACGGGCAACATAGATACAGTCGTGGTGTTTAAATCAAAAGGAATAAACAAAGAGATCCATCGCTCGGACGAATCCACCATCCTGAAGGAAATTATGAAATCACTACCTAAGTTCGAGCAGATAGACTCCGACAGACTGGAGGTAAATGTTTCGGAAAATTGTTTTGTTATGTTTAAAATATGCTTGTGGGTTATTACTGCATTTTTAAACTAAGGTTTTACTTTCTTTCTCTATTTAGTTCTTTTTTTTTGGTGAACATGTTAACCGGTCAGCTCTAGTAATTGAATTTCATAGACAATCTTTGTTCATTGTTTATTGTTGAAGTGCAAATATTGAAGCCAGTGAAAATAATCGAAGCATTAGTGTACTGTTGGGTGTTGTCGTTGCGTATCAGAACCAATATGTTGTTTTATGTAACATGTGTGTGTGTGTGTCTGACATAGTATTCTTCAAGAGAAGCGCAAGGGGAGCCCAATTTTAAAACTCATCAACGTATTGCCCACTCCTCGGGTGTTGCCAGTGTCCATAGGCGACGGTTGCCACTTTCCATCAGGTGGTCTGTTTGCCAGGCTGTACATATAAGAAAATTGTACATTAGTAATGTAATAAATGGGTTTGTAACAAGTCAAATGTCCATAGAACCTTGGTTATTTCGATTGTAAATCTATTTTTGAACTTTCTAGAAAATTCGAGCTGAACTTCGCGGTGGAGCCATCGAGCCATGGGTGTTGTATTTCAGTTCCAAGGAAGATGACAAGCTACCATTGTACCAGATGAGGAATTTAATTCCACATTTTAATTTCGGTAAATTAAAGTGATTTTGTTTTTAATTAATAATTGGCCATAGTAATATATTTTATACTGTGGTGCTGTATTAGATAAGAGAGAAAAATGGTTATGGCGAAATCTATCCTTAGACTTCAGAATACACTACATATATCCAAATAGCGTTCTACCTCTTTTTTTGTATTTTTATCTTTTATATTCTGGCCAATAAAATACATTTCATTATTATTTTGTATTAATATGAACCTGTAAATGAACGTTAAGTTGTGTTGAACTGATGAAAGTCTATAGTAAAACGAAAACTTATTTATTAGTACTGAACAGTCCCCTTTGTGTTCAATAGTTCCTCATGCATCCTAACAATTCCTTTCTTCCTTTAAAGTTCTCAATACACACAGGCGAGGTGGACTGCGAGGCGCGCGGGGAGCTGTGCTCGGCGCTGCAGGCGGAGCGGCCGCCGGCGTGGGGCGTGCTGAAGCGCGGCGGCGCGTACCAGCGCGCGCCCGCCGGCCTGCTGCGTACCGCCGCCGCCGCGTACCGCCTGCACTCGCTGGCGCCGGGCCGGGCGCGCTCCGTGCTGGCCGGCGGTACACACACGTCGATAATTGCATAATTACTAGGCCCCAAGACCCTTCAATACATACATTTGTGACTTATTTTGTAGCTCTATTACAATAAAGTAAAGGGAGTAAAGGACGAAAATAATGTCTACTGTTTCTTAAGGTGTCGTTAATTTATTATCTGATACAATTGTTAAGGCTCATTCAGATATACAAGTGATTGATTAAACGGGTGAAAATGAAGTTTTGAACGCGCTCGCTGCGAATAACGCGGATATCTGAATAGACCTTTACCGTTCTCTATGAACAAGTGACGTGTATTTTCCAGGTGAAAGCACCCCGTGGGTGCTGCTGGTGGCGCCGCACCAGGTGGCCTACGAGCATACCGTTCTGCCGTTCACTCAAGTCAGCTTGCACTACGTCGATGACGATATGAATGTGAGTAACTTGAATAAAGATAGTTTGTGAAGTTATTACAAATTCAAATATGAAATTATACCATTCTCAAATACAATATAGTAAAAATCTAGACAACTGTAAAAAAAATGCCAGTTCTTGTTTTTTTTATATCACGGATTTGAACTCGGTCTCCCGGAGTGAGAGGAAAAATTTCAAACCACTAGGCTATCACTTCCAAACATTTTTTTCAGTTTGGGATAGTGGAGTGTACGGTAACCACGAATCACATCTGCCGGCAAGTGGCGGGCGACCAGCCGGCGGTGCTGCTGCAGAACGGCACCACCCGACAGCTGTACAGTGGACATATTGACGAGAAACACTTAGCGGATTTCATACAGCTCATCAAAGAGAGTCCTAGTAAGATTATTTGTCCTGAATTTTTCTTACAGATATTAAACAGTTACAGTTTTTTTTTTACTTTTAACTTCAACATTCTGGCGTTACAGAGACCCTATTTGCATAACATCATATATAAACTTTTCAATGATCATCGTAAATACAGATCGATTTAAGGTAGTTTTCTAGAAATTTCTATTAGTCATAGTAGGTTTTGGCTAATAATTATTTACTTGTGCTGGCTTTACATGGCCAATTTTAATAGTGGAGCTAAAAAATCAACACAAATGGTTAAAGAAATTTCCTATAACTTTATAAATAATGTGTGTAACTAATAATTATTGAGTAAGAACACATTCAATGGTTTTGTGTTAGGATAGTGTTGTAAGAGGCGACTAAACCTGGCGCTGCCACAGTTAACAGCAACAGGTTGATGATGACGATGAAAAATGTTTATTGGAATCCGTCTTAATATTGATTTTTTTAAAATATCAATTGTACAATCTTGCAACCTGTGAACAGAACAGTCAAGTTCAGGTTACGATAGCACGGGTTCTGCCTTATTAAATTCAGATGTATTGTACTCATATATTATAGTGAATTTGTACTTACATATTATTATTCGCTTTCTATTTTTCAAAGCAGCTGATAAATATTCGAATTGCAATGTTAGATTGAATGCAGTTGACTGTGACTTTAAGTGACATAGCAACATTCGATCGTCTGCTGTTACCTAGTTCCTACTTCAGTAAAAGAATGACATATCGGTCCTCAGGTATAGAGCTGACGGACGAGCAAGCGCTGGAGATCCTGGACGCGGGCGCGCGCGAGCACAGCTGGCTGGTCGCGTACCTGCCGGCCGGCTGCGGGCGCGCGTGCGACGGCCTGGCGCACGAGTGGCGGACCGTCGCCAGGAAGGTAGCCGGGCGGCCGCTCTTCAAACCACCACCGTCCCGCCGGTGTCGAGTGGCGAACGTCTGTCCTCGGAGACCTGCGTCTTCTCGATGTTCATCGCTCTCCTCATTTGTCCCTTTTTTCTTGTTTTGTTGTTGAGCTATTGTAATGCTTATAATAACGAGAATAACGCTTCTCAGTTTCGGAAAATAATATAGTACCGTACAATGTAGCATGATTAAGTTTTATTCTTATTGCATCATCATGCCTGGCCCCTTACTGGGTGAGCGAAGACCATCAAAGATTGAATTAGGAGATGAAAAGACCGTGCGTTTATTTATCATGTGTAATAAATAAATAATTTGCCAAAAGAGTTCTGTATCCAAAGAATAATGTGTGGCAGAAAGAAAACAATTCAAGGCTGTGAAGCAAAAGCAATATTAAAAGCGATGTTCCCCCAGCTGCGGCCGCTGCCGTTCGTGCGCGTGGGCGCGCTGCGCTGCGCGCGCGCGGCCGGCGCGCTGTGCGCCAACGTGCGCGTGCCCGCCGCGCGCCTCTACCCCGCCGCCGCCGGCTTGCACTACGCGTCAGTTTGGTCACGTTAATGGATAACTTGGATCACCCCCTCCTCTCTTCCTCCATAACATTTGAAAAAATCACGATAGCTGGTTGGTTACTTTAACAGATTTCAGTGCCGCATATCTAAAGTCACCTATATAGAAATTATAATTGCATAGCACTTTCTAAATCTAATCTAAGAATTGATTGAAGTTGAAATATGCTTTAACTGTATTAAAACATGTAAATTACAATTTCAGTCTAAATCTGCAACACGTATCGCAGGCACCGTACATATTGGAGTGGGCGTTAAAGCACATAGATGACTCTGTGCAGGAACTCAACTGGCAAACATTTTCAAAAACTGTTGTCACCAATGAACTTAATCCACGCAGGTAAAGAATAGCTCGTAAAACTTAAAGTAAACTCAAGGATCTCAGTTTGAAGAATCTTGTGGAATTTCCAATCACTCCACACTCTTGGAAGTCACACTTGCTGTTCTCTAAATTAATAATAAAGGTTATGCTTCACTGTTTAATTTGACAAAACTTATTTCTGATCACATAAAAATCAATACATATTTTAAAAGAAAATTATATTTGCAGGTTCATTTTCAGCACAGCATATACACTATTATGAAACTCATTTATATTTTGCTTTTCAGTGAGAAGAAGCCATGGTTGATATATTTTCATTCGCCCAGGTGTTACAGATGCTATGAGATGTATCCTGACTTTGCCATTATATCAATAGTGAGTATACATTGGTCAAATATTTGTTCCTTAAATATAAAAAAATGTAGGTTTCCAATTGTATTTTATGGTAATTTAATGGTTACAAAACAGTATATCATATTGATGTTCATAAAAGTTTCTAGTGTTCCTGCAGTTATTATATTTTTATACTGCAATATATTGCTATACAGGAGTATCAAATTATAATATATAATTATAATATATAATTATATTATTATAATATAATATAATATAATATATAATATATCAAATTATAATAAACATTTCTAATTTAGATTTTCAAGTAGTAGTTCGGAGTCTGGATATGGGCCCGATTCATGGCAATAGGCACACCACCTATTACATAGTGGGACGTAAACGTAACCGGTGAAACATGGGAGTGTTCTGCCTCCTCTGCCTACCTCTTCTGGGATTACAGGCGTCAAGTTACATTTATAATATAATTTTGTTTTTTTTTGTAGTTACTGGACAACTCATTCAATTTTGGCAAAGTGAATTGCATATCAGATCGGAGTCTCTGTCAGCAAGAACACATAACAAGCTACCCATCCATCAAGCTCTACATAAACAGCCAGCAGCGCGGCTTCAACTCAATTGCCCTGCAGCCTAAACATTATACCAATTTATTACAAGATATTAGACCGCATTTGATGCGGTATAATGATAATATACTTGCCAGCATTGACAATTTAATGCATAGCGGTGACAGTACACGTTTCCACCATGATGAATTATAGTAATCGTGCTAGGTAGCTAATAATAGGAAAATAATGTTGCCATTAAATTATAAAATATGCTTTTTAGAGTTTAAGCGGTATATGATAATGAGACTTACGTTCTTGTGAGTTCAGTTATCTAAATTGAATAATTAAAAAACCCTGTGAACTATTAAAACATTGAATTACAGTATTAACATAGTAGAAACTAATGCTATACAATTGAATCACAACATTCCTATTTAAGTTAGATCTGTGTGTTCTAATCTCATCTATGTATATTTTTATCTAGCAAATATGATTTTAGCATTTGATTTCCTATACATATGTAAAATGTGATTCAATCATTTTATATGCAGCCAGTGCCATAGTAACATTTTACAATTTTCTCCAAATTGATTTTGTTTTATTATTATCAATCAAAATCACAACCATATTTGTCCGAGATTTTATGCCTATACAAGATCTGTGGTGATATTTGAAATTATTTTTTAAAATTGACGTATGTATTAATTTAAGTGAATATCTCATAATTTGCATTTTACTACTTGTGATATATTTTATTTTAAGCACAAAACAATATTAGACAAAATATACATATTTTAGTGCAAGTGTATAAAAGTAATATAATATATGACTACTAGAAGTAATATCAAGATTGGATTTGCTGAGTTTTCCAACAACAAATTATATTTGTTGTTACTCATCATTTTAGGTACCTTATACCTTTAAATACGTTTTTAATTATCTAAGAAGCAATTCATATAAACATAATTGATGATATATTAATAATAGGCTTATTAACCACTATACTTTTCATTTATTTTCTCAGTTGGACAGTGACTTTTAGAAACAAACTAGGATCTGACTTAATTTTAAAAGTAAGATCTACTTAACCATATACATTAAAATTGAATTTAAAATTGCGATCTGCTTTTATATTTCTTTTAAGCGTATTAACCAAAGCAGTTTCTATATATTGATATTTTATGAATGTGTTTTATATTTTTGGAAATAAAACAATTCGTTAGTTTTGTGTGCATTTTATTTTCTATGAGAAAAGTTACATTGCAATCAAACCTATCTGCACTAAATTATTCAGTGTATTATTGGCATCTTTATGGTGAGCATCTGAAAAGATAATTTCACAAATTAATATATTGTGTTGTATTTCATTTATACACATTTTAGTAACAAGAGTGTTGTTGAGAGTAATAAGTTCTAGTAATTTAACATTATGCTATAAATATGAGTTGAAACACAGTTAACATGTGAGCTGAGGACATACAATACATATTAATAATACATACCTTTGAGATTGTCGTCCTGAATCAACCAAAAAGCTCCAGAATTAGAGATAAATAAATTATCAAAAGAACTCTCGTGGTGCAATAAAATAAAGATACAGCTTAATCCAGTTGTGATTACTTAAGTCTTGGATTATATATTGTATATTATAGAGTATTATTACAATATATAAAAACCTTTTTTAACCTTAAACCCAAAAGAATAAAAAAGTAGTTCTAGAATATATGTGCATAAATATAAAAAAAAAATCTTATCACCATTGGGTTATTGCCAGTCCACTTTAGGTATAGCCTTCCCATGAGGAGTTATTTACATAATTGACACACTGTGCTTGCAGGTTGAGGAATACAATCGTTTCTCAACCGCCTCCACTGGTACTTAGACAGTCAGGGCTTTTAGCTGTGCCAAAGTAGATCACACCATAATGTGATCTGCCAGCATCATGTTGATATCACCCTGATACAGATTTGTATTCTAATAAACTAATTAATAAATAATTCTCAATACATCTTAAGTGCTCTAGAAATTTATAGGCTATAATGCAACTAGTATTTCTTGGTTATCAATATACAATGCTACTCACATCATTATTTCTGTTCAGCTGAGCGTCAACAATATCTTGGTCAACACTGCATGGGAGAAAGAAGTCAACCGGTTTATACAACCCCTTGGAGCTCAGGACCAGACGATCTTCCCCTATTTCTAAGTGTAAATCTTTTAAATCAACCTGAAAAAATTGTTTAAATTCATATGACTAGTATTAGAGTCAAAGTAAATTATAAATTTATAATCACATTTAAACATTATTAAATTGGCATTATCAAACATAGTATAGGACACCCTTCGGCCGGGTGAGATGACTATCTGGGAAACGCTGGAGGTAGAAGCTGGATGCAGCAAGCCGAGGACAGGGTTGACTGAGATACGCTGATGATTATGAGATTGGCACACTAGATAAATAAAAAAAGTCATGCTTAATAAATGAGATACAAACATTATTTTAATTGTAAATTTGACAAACTTTTACTGCAAGGATCCATGAAATTTATTTTTATTTATTTATATCTTTTTCACTTAGAACCTTCAGAGATCACTTGTGTATGTCAATGGGGAGGTGTCAGACGGGCCCAACACAACATGTAGTGGATATTGAGTTATAATATAAAATGATCACTAAAATAACTATTTGATTAGTTAATCAGATAGCTGTCTTATATTTCAAGTAATTATAGGGTCACTACAGTCAAGTTGCTTTTGAAACAAAGTCATAAAAATGAACATAGATAACAGATTATTAGCTCACTTTCAAAAGCATAATTGGTTCAGATGATTCTTAAGTCTAAACCTTAGGTAGTCTAAGTGCATAATTGCAATTAATTTACAGCCAATATTTTTTCTACATTATTTTTTAGATATGTTATTGTACAATTTATATTATTATCAAAGCATTAAAAAAATTTACACATACTGTTGCAGGCACTATAAACTCAGCTAATAAATAATCTATTTCTCCCATTGGTGGTTCTCTTCTCAAGCGGTACACAAGTTCTTTGAGTGTAGATAGATTTTCGTTAATTTGCAGCTTAGGTTTCTCCATCTCTTCAATCAAAGGTTTTATTATTTCCTCACATTGCTTAATATCCCTTATTTGCACTCTTTGGGGCCGTATGGTACCAATACTCTTCCTATGTTTTAGTATGGTTCTCTTATTAACTTCTAAGTCTATTTGATATTTATCTTGCAAGCCTTCCAATACGACAGAGAGAATGAATGACTGGAACAACTCTCCAGCTTCAAATTTCTCAAACATGTTTGGGTGGACTGCAACATCATATACCGTAGCAGGAGCTCCTGACTTGTCTTGTTCAATCCTACCTTCTCCAATGCTCATTGGAACTCTGAAGGTTGAAGGATTATTTGAACTAAGAATGTACATGAGTTCATCATTATCTATGTCAGGTGGACTTGGGATGTGTTCCGATAAGCAAATATTTATGAACACTTTTTTGTTGTCAGGCTTTGAGTATGTTTTAACACAGCATCCTAAAAATATATTTTTATTAATAAAAACATTCAAATGTCAGTTAAAAAATGAAGTAAAACATAGAAAAAACTTGTTAAAATATTTCAATCAAAAAGTTCAGAAACATAATTTCGCAAGTTTATGTGATAAAATGTAGTAATGTAAAATTAATTACAATTAATTCTGACTAGAAATATTTGACTTATAGTGTAGTCAATATAAACATTTAAAATAAAAATTCTCAAAAAGCCAAATATTGCTGGAGAGCTGGGGTTTACCATTACAAATAAAGTTTTAAAAATCCCCATCGATCCTATATGTGCTACAAAAGTTATTTGAGTTCAAAGGTCAAAATTGGAGATATTTTTGTATTTTTTTTGGATTTTCCTCGAAATGGTAAGATTTATAAAAAAAACTCAAACCAAAGTTGTTGGTCTTAAAATTCTCAAATTCTAAATGGTCTTCATGATTTTTTCCTAAGAGTTACCATTCCTGAGATATTGTGATTCAGGTCATATTATACATAATATGCAGATATTTCCACACTACCTGTGAGATGATGTAATCAGTGATTTCCCCTGTAAGCCTACTCTACTAAGTGTACAATTTTAGGATAATTTAAGGGAACAAGTTCTGTCAAGTTCTAGATATTATCTTATTATTGATATTGCTATTGATTATTCGGTTAACTATTTTTTGATTTCTTTAGAAAGCTTAATCAGATTCATACTCTTGAAAGTCTACTTCAACAG
>DWEI01002686.1:0-13912 GCA_018245875.1 Mysoria ambigua | reverse complement strand
GTAGTAGTGAGTGAATAGATTTTAATGTCAATTAAAGCCTATAAGAAAGCACTTACTTTGCCTTTTAGAAGCACAAATAGCAAATGGAGGTTAACGCACCCTTTCAAAATGTCTCATCGCAAATTATATCGAGAATAGACGCGGATTTTAAATAATGCTGTTAAATAAATAATGGAATATCGATGACGGCTATAGGCTCGGACGTGCTATTGTGTAATTCATTTGCGTGCGTATTACGTCCATTAGCGTTGTCAATAATGAGTCGGAAGACATCCAAGTAAACGCTCACCCATCCTTGTGCGCCAGTGTCAACTACGTTATGTTTAGTTTATCTTTAATGACCAATACATTAATAACGTAATATGTTACATAACATAACACAACTGACCAAAAACAGAATATGCAATTGAATACATGGTAGCAATATGTAGGACTGCAAATGTAAATTTTGGTGTTAGATCGATTTCAATTTGTATAATGGAATCATAGAGAGGGTGGTCTGAGTGCAAACGACGATCTGGTGGCGAAGCGCGGGCGGATAATGCGAGTGTTGCGAACCGTTGGCGTGTGGCGCAACCTTAAAAGCAATATCCGGCGCCGCGCGCGCCGCCAGGAAATGAACCGGAAACAGCGGTGTATTAAGCCGCAGGTACCAGCCCTTCAATTTATAAACGCTTGCGGCCGCACTCCACTCACCGCTGCACTAGCTGAGCTGCTCTAGCTTATATCCGGTGAAGTTAATTTGTAACTCACACTTAAGCGAAATGAGACGTGCGTCGTGTCGGCTGCATTGCGGCCCGCTTTGTCTATTGCGTTTTGTGTACGATATATTGTCGGCGCTGTACGAAACAAAGTCGAAAGGACAATATCTAAATTTATATTCTCTTGGCCTGAACTAACAGTGAAATGAAATAAAGTCCGCAAACAAAAGTTTGCAAATCCAATATGATTTGGCGCGTCGGTAAACATCGGCGGCATCCCGGTGATATCGCAAACGAATAACATTAAACTTTGTATGGATTGAATGTAGAAAACCAATTTCGGTGCTCGGCGAGTGCGAGCCAATGGGATGAGGGTGTCAGAACGCTTTGACAGCTCTCTGATTGAAAAATACGGAAGCCTGTTTATGGAGTAAGTGAGCTTTTGGTCTATGGGCTGGTTCGGTATTGAGGCTCCTACGCACCGTGATCATACTGCATGCTCTGTATAAACGCTCTCCTTCCGTGGTCATCGGATAATAATAATAATCAAAATTTAAATTAAATATCCATGAAATAAAAGCATACTCTTTTTAAACTAATTTATCATATTGTACGAGTTAAAGGACAGAGGAAAAAAATACTTCTAAAAATATTACTTCCAACACGCAGTGAATCTTTAATTAGCATGTTCCGCGTCTATTTTCAACTTAACTCTACAAGGCCGACAATAAATTTACACGTTATCAGTTGTCGTGTTATTTACTGAAAATATTTTGTGACACTTTTAACAGTTTACCACGGGGACGTGAAAAGCCACTTGTCCTTTTTGTTTCAATTGGAATTGATTCATTAGCGCCGTCATAACATTTCAATATTAATTATCACTTTGTCGACAAAGACATGTTTCTACTATATTTATAACAGGTTACATAAAATTCACGGTTAAATATATAAACTTTCATGGAACAATAAATACCAAATACGACTTGTGCAACAAAAAGAACATTATAATTGAGAATGAACGGAAATTTTAATTCCATTCGCGAAATTATTTATTAAAAACATCGTAAACTTGTTTATCCATAAGGGAATTTAAATTGCATTCACGTCGTATAAATGTAATTAAAAATATTCCACATAAAAATGTCTACTGTCATTTAAGTGTCGCCTTAAGGTCGTCTATTCAGGCCGCGGCTTTCCGCGACGAGGTAGGCAGAAGGTTATTGGTTTTATTCGTACGTTAGGGTGGGTTTAGAAGATCGATGACGAATGGCCCCCGAATTATGCACGTTATGAAATATCTTATAAACAGGCGCACCACATACGACCCTCGCGCCGATATATCACGAATTTGGACATCAGCACTCTGCCATTGGAATTCTGCAGATGATTTTCCTTCACAATTTATACGAACTGCGGAACGAGCCAATCGCGCCGAGGATTTCGGGATGGGATATGAGCTCAGCGATTCATTTAAAACGGCGAAATTAAATGTCTAGGAGATTACATTCGGGCCGTTTGGAGATTACTTAGAGATAACTAAGACGTTTATTGAACCGCCCTGGACGATTTTTATTGGACTCACATCTACATCACTACCTACGCTAAACTTTTATTTTAGACGATAGTATTGTTATTATGATTTAACACTTTAAAAGTTTGCATTTATTGTACTACAATGAGCCATAATATTTCATTAATTTGTCTTGAATAAATGGGAGTCATAGGTACGAAAATTTAGTAAATAATAAATCTACGTTTTTTTTACTTAATAATATACACTTAAACAGTTTGAATTCAATGCAAAGACCATGACAGAATTTGGAACGATGCACTTATAAAGTAACAAAATCTCTTCAGATAAAGCAATTTATATGTATAAAAATGTAGGTAATGTGTTGACTGTAGAGAATGCGAGTAATGTGCATGCATTTAAATTACATTCAAATGCGGCATATGTGGCTCCTGAGTGGCTGTGTGCCCATAGGATTAGTTTCTTTTTACATGCGGGAGGCGGGCAGTTCACCTGGATTATTAAAATACTACTCGTATGTAATATTAATGGTGCTGTAATATTCGGTAATAAAAATGTTATAGATACTAAATTACCTATTAATTAAGTTTACATGAATATTGCGTTTGGAAATCACTCGGTAGATATTTTATTATATAAAAAGTATTTATGATGACAAAAAAAAGTAAATCGTTAAAGAAACCGTGAATAGCGTCTAAATTACGAAACGTTATTATTTAATTAAAAACTTTCCGCACGCGAGTAATTCCTTACTTCATGTATACGAGATTGAGTCAGCGTCGATTTCGCTCCTCACGAAGCCGTCGACATTCGACAAGGGTTTTTAATTGAACGTCGGCCCATTGTGCTCGTTAAAGCGATTCAGAGTTAATCACAACGTTTTCGTCCAGTAATGGAAGAAAGTAATTATCAATTAACTGTTCGATAATGGATTGTGGCCGCTTTCCGACAGCTTACCTGTCGAATGATCCCGATGAAACCAGCGTAACGATCGACTGTGACACTCGACTTTTTATACAACGATGTTCTTTTTTTGAAATACCCGTTTACTTCTCTAAAATGGTACGAAATAGAATGCGCAATTTAAACAAATTGTACTCAAAAATATTATAGTAACTTGAAGGCGTAGCTTTTTTAAAGTATCATTTTTTTGCTTCAAATGTACAAAAGGAAACGTGTTTTAATTCGTTAATGGTAACATTCTAGAAGAAATGAATTTTTAATGTATTTTAGGATGTAAATGAAAAATGTCATTGACTTGACGTGACATTGAGCTGTTAATTAGCATTCTAAATGTAATCAAATCTGTCTATCGCCTGTTGACTGTCGTGCGAGTATATGTGTGTAAATAGTCAAGTCGATATAATAGGTATGTTGGTTTTTTATAATATTTGCAGTAGTTATTTTGATTTGGTTGTAATAAATTTATTTTACATGTTACTTGCTTATGTTATGGTTAATAGATATGTTTGGTTTGGTAAAATAAGTTTAATATGAGGCTTTGTTTAGTTAAAATATGTTTATTAGATTTTTTTTGGTTAAAATACCTGGTGGTTTAGCTATAATATGCTTTATAGATTTCTCTGTTTGCATATACCTAGAATGTTTTATAAAATATAAACAAGAATGGTATTCTACACATAGTTATTAGACGAACATCATTGGTCGGCGACATGGTCACTCGGTCACCGTGAAATTATCCGAACTTCAAAAGAACATTCGTAAATCACATACCTATATATACAATATAGATAATGACTTATAGAGAACGGAGTGATGTTTCTCAGGTTTGCATTTTACGAACGGCTATGAAAACGAGAAGTGTCGTTCGCCGACGTGATTCTCTGCCGTGAATTAGCATTGTAAATGCAATCACAGCTGTCAAGCTGCCACCGATTCGTCGAATTTACGCGCCTTCCGCTCCACCACGCGAACGCAACAAATTATTGACTATAAATAACGATTTAAGTTCAGCTCTCGCCGCTAATATTATCGTGATACGGACACGAATCCGATTGCTAACTTATGATTAAATACAGATACGGTTATTAAATATTTTAAATGATATTTATCATTAGCAAATTTAAATAGGATGTTTTTGTTAAATTTTGCACGTAAACTTTTTTAATTAAAATCTATATATCTTTTTACTAATGATAATTTTATAAAATAATCGTTGAATTGTAATAAAAAAATGTCCCTTTAAATATAAATCTTTAGAGACGTACACATTTGACTATCTAAGTGGCTTGATTATTTAATTTTAATAAGCATTTAGCATTCAAAGTGTTCGGAATAATTTTATTGCAAAGCAATATGTGCTTAGATAATACTCAAAAGTATACACAACAATAAAACATTTATGAATATAAATTAACGTAACATAAACAGAAATTACGGCGTTTTTTTCTAAATTTAGGGCAATTTAATGTTTAGAATTCAAGTAACAATATGGCAATGACAACTCAATACAAACAATATTGTTGCCACTGTGTATAAATAAAAAAATATTTATTTTTATGTATGGAAGGTGAAACTTAAAATTGTGCGTAGTAAAACAAATTAAGTGTCATTTGAGAACTTTTTAGTTTCAACTCATTAAATAAAACGCTTTTAAATGATAGCGCAACGGGGTTTCATAATTTATTTAAATCTAATCAATTTCGTTAATTAAAACTACGGTGTTATCTCGTGTCTCCAAGACTATATTGAGAACCATTAACAATTTATTCAAAATGAATAAACAAGACACGAAAATGGATTACAGTAGTAGATTGGAAGAAGCCCAAAGGCCTTATATTGAAATGTAGGTGTTATTGTGTCATTTATGTACACTTACGAGCGAGATGAAAAAAATCAGTCGATAATGCAGCCATCATTATACCAAGCACCTTTATTATGGCCACTCAATTATGAACGGGCCTTTACATGACAACCAGATTTGTGTAGTAAATTTCGCTTATTGTTGAGTCAATTTGCTCACAAATTGCACCACAGTGTATTATACCCAAGCTCAGTCGCGCTACACCAACACAATAGGTACTTTAATGTACATTCTTTTTACTTTGCTTGTATTTCATAAATTCCTTTATACATCATTATTTAATAAGCGTTTTGTCACTTGAAATAAAAAAAAAGTCAGATTACTTTCCACGGTTTAAAATAGTTAACTGATTTCCAATAGATCCTTATTTCTTATTGTATATATTTATATAGCAGTAATTTATTAACAACAAATGCATTTAGGTGTAATATAATCAGTTAAGTGAACATGTATTACATAATTTCAAAGTTAATCCTTTTAAACATTACTGTTTCCAACAAATTACCATTATATGACAATAACGCATAAATATGTTTGTATGAATATAAAGCGATACGTTTTATACGTTATGTTAATAAGGCAATAAAATTGTAGTATCGAAAATGGAAGATTATGTACGATATTATAAAACCGAGTAATAAAAAATATTGAATGATGATTAGTTCGCGTCGGATTACATTTAGGAACATTGAATAATACGGGAATAATGGCAGATAGGATCGGGCCGGGCACGCGACGTCGCGAGCCAATAAAGGTAATGTAGGCAAGGTATTTGCCAATATCCCCGTCGAGTGGCCCTCCCAAATATCTTAAGATTGTATTCCCCCTACATAAAAATTGTTCCGGAATAGAGATACTACCCGGATAAATATTCAATTTCACTACGGACGAAAAAGATTTGATACCTTTGCTACGAGCTAGCTTTATTGGATGATGGCCTTTGGAATGGTATGGATAATCATATTCATGGTTTTACGAATTGACGATTTCTAGTTTTGTAATAGTATTGGTTGAAGATTTGATAAAGTTGAGAGAGCGAAAATGTATTTCATAACACTCGTGTGGAATCTATATGAATAGTTACAAATAAACATTTCAATGTATTATTAATTGAAACAGGAAGTTCCAGTTAAAGAAAAAATAGTTTTTTAAAACTGATATGTCACTTTTTATATTTCATTAGTATGTGATAGGTGAGTCTTGAAGAGATAATCCACCTGACGGCAATAGATCGGCAATCCTAAGATGTTTTATAATACAAACACAAACTTGTTTTAAACGCTGTAGCAAGTGGTGTTTAAGACGTATCCACAACTCAGTACCCTCTCAAGACGGAGGAATAGAACGACATGTAGATGAAAAGGGCAGCTGAATCTAATACAATCGAAAAAAGCGATACTAGATACCCACAGGGTTGGCAAAAAATATTCATTGTCAAATTATAATTGTATGAGTATGTGGTAAGCTAACCGGTTTTTATTCTTTGCCAGTAATATCCGTTATTAAATTAAGTAATGTTTACATACCAATTTATTTTTATATAATTCATATGTGAACCTCCAGGTGTCGTTATACTAAATTCTATATATGCCCCATTTCCTATCCCACGCCCGATAACTGTAGGAAAGTAGTTAAAGAGAAATGTAAAGTTTTATTGCGTTCCGTGATAGGGCGTGCACAAAGTATCGCATTGTTAGCAGCCCTAGTGGCGGGGGAGGGGGGGACGGATGTGGGGAGAGGCGGCCGGGTATTGAATGAGATTGCTTCTTACTTCGGCAAATGGATCACGTAGTGGATGAGATGTCACAGTGTTTTAAGATACCAATTCGACCGATACGGCGCTGACGCACGTTTCAACTTATTATTGTACGGTACACAACATATATTGTGTATGTTCAAATACAACATTGATTTTGATTTTGCGATTTTAGTTTTCAATTCTTTTTTTGAATTATATTAGATGAACGTTAAACAACTGAATATGAATGAAAAGGAACTCTATTTCGAAAATAATATGTGTATTAGAATCCATTCGAAATAACGTTGTCCGAGTTCGTACTATTGTAACGTGGAGTATTCAATGAACGTGATCACATGTATGTGAACAAATCGGTGCGAAGGTTGTTACAATCATCATGTATACATTCGCACTCGGTAATTGGGAAATTCCCGGAGCGGGACGCCGCTAGACGCGTCGGCGGTGGGCGGGCGCTGAAAAACAATTTCACGCCAAATCTTAGCTCGTGTTCTCCTATTTCCTTTTTATTTATCTTTTCGTCTTTCCCTTTCCTCCGGAATCAATTTCACGGATGAGTGTTGCGATGATCTCAGTTCAAAGAGCGGATGGGTTCGTGTGCGATGCACGTGCAGTGTAGGGCCACTGTCCGTCCGAAGTTCTCATTACCGCGCGACGCGTACGAAGGAACGCGTCGCGATAATAAGCTTTCTGCTCGTTGCTCCTTGTGATTGGATGGGCCATGCGTGTGCTATCTGCGTATGCGGCCCCACTATATCGTATCCAATTTATTTCCGTAGATTTTCTGATTACATAAACCGTTTCATTTTTTTATGTTATATAAACGATACATTTCCAAATTGCGCCGTATGTCATAAGAGCGTGCAGGTAAACATTTATATAGGAGTATTGGTAATAATATTCCAGTTGTTAAGTATTCACTAAGAGCACACTATATCCGCTGTTTGTAGTAGCAATCAGTGAATAATAGTGATAGTTTTGGCGCTCATCCAGGATGAAATGCTTATTTTCTTCATGTTGTAGGTACAAAGAGCTTTCCCACTTATACTACGCCACTGTAAATAAATTGAAGAATAATTTGTGCAAAACGTTTGGATATTGTTTAAAATCGAATCGATGTGCCAAATAAAAATTTTTGACTTCAAATTTAAATAATAATAATATTGTAAGTGATTCAGTTTCCAAAACACAAACTTTATTGTTAAAGCTTGCTTCATTCCAATATAATATCCATACTAAAGAGAAACTTTTAAAATCATGTCATAACGTCACATCTATAATCGCCGAAGATGTAGGCAGAGGAGTGTAGTACTCTCCCACTTTTCAACAGTTACGTTTACGTCCCACTATGGAATAGAAGATCTAAGTTAAAAAACCCAGCAGTGCGCGACCCGTGAGTCAAACCCAGTACCTTTTGATCGGCAATCGCGCTTGCAGCGAACCTAATCAACAAGGCCGTCAATAATATAATTCATATTATAAAATATGCTTTAAACATAAACAAAAATTACTACTAACATTTTCATACTATAATCCTGTAGGATTTTATGATTTTCGGTTTCACATGTTTATATCCTTATATCAAAGTTGTACGAATTAGATAACATAAAGAAATAATAGTGTTCAGCGACCATAACAAAGTGCTGATACAAGATGACTTTTAAACACCGAGCCGGTGGGGCCGCGCCGCGCCCGCACCAGACAAAATTCTCGGGTCCAAGCAACGAAGCTTCCTTGAAATTGACAATTTTACGGGCGGTTTATTTCCGGATACGGAACTTGCTGGGTCCGGCTTGCTTTCTATTTATCCTTTCATGGCGTCCATTATCCTGGTCTTTGCAACATGTTTGCCATTATTGATAATTTTAAGAGCAGTGTGTAGTTTATAATCAGTATAATGAATAAATCAAGATATTATGTAAATATAACAAGAATAATAATAATTTGTTATATGTTTTCGATATTCAAAAATGCTATAAAATAGATATTAAATTAGGTAGGAATTGGTTTATCATCACTAATACATATCTGTGCGAAGATACGATATTTAAATTAAAATTATTTTCGTTACATTTCACGACTAAAACCGTTCGGTTACCAAGGCGGTACATAAAATTTACATTGTATGTAAGTGTCTTAAGCGAAAGCTTCCCACTTAAAAGCTCTACAAATGCACTGAAAGCTCTTTCGCGCACTAATCCCAAACCTTTTAGCTGCAATCAAAAGCCCCGAGCGCCGGCGCGGCCCGACGTGATGCTTGTGGAAGCGCCTAGGAATTTAATTTACATTTTTAATTAAGTTAAATTTTGTTCGGAAAGCTTTCACGGAATAGGAGTTTTCTTGATTAGAGTTCAGCCCAGCTGAAGTTTGAGATTGATTAGTGGAGCTTTAATTGCTCTCTGCCGGTGAATAATGAATTCGATCAGTACGGAGTCAGAAGGGATTGTCTAATAGTTCAGTTTTGCGTTAAATGAATCAAATTGTTTGTGTACCGCCTCTAACTACTTTTGATGATTAATGAATTAAGAGGGTTTAACAGTAAAACATTGATTGTGTTTTGAAGTATATTTTATAAAACACCTATTTAAATACGGTCTATGTCAATGGCATATCCATACTTTCCCACGCACTTACCTCAACGCCCTGCGTCCTGGTTGTGGAATCATTTAAAAAATGTTTACTTAATTGAAGGCGTCGATAATGGTGTAAAAGTGTAGATAACAGCTGTTAAAGTTATGAAAGCGAATACAATGCACTATATTATATAAATCGATTTTGTTTGGGATATCCTTTTTTGACTATCTACATGTGAAGCGATAAAAATCTGTTACGAGGCAAAAGTACAAGGAAATAATTAAATTCCGTATCACGCACTAGGTCTTATAAAACTCCCTAATGGACGCTTGTAAATCGGCTACGGCACAAAAGAGCTGTATTGCAGCTGACGTAAAAGCGAATAAATAAGAGACTTCCGCGAAGCACTCTCGGTGAGAACAAGTCGAGAGCTCGTGACGTACGATTTGACATAGAATATTTTATTCGGGACGCCCGCCATCCATTCCACTTATCCGGGAGCTCTGTTGAATTTTTGACACCTTGACGAAGGACTGGCCTTTTTGTGTCTGGTTTAGTGTGACGGTGCCCTTTAAATTCGCATTATATGTGGGGAGTAACGCGAGAAGACAATTACTCCTTTGTCAGACTCCAGTCGCCAAGAGAAAAGACTGTAGAGTTTGAGAGCTGAGTGATTTTTTTCCTGCAACCGTCTATGTCACTAGTAACTTATAATCCGACACAATGCCTAATCGTCCTATATATAGTATCATAAGTCCGTACAGCGGGGGATGCGCCAAAATAAACAATGCAAAACAATTAATGACAAAAACAATCACTCGAGGGTTCGAAATATTCATAGATATAAATTAAATACATCCTAACATAGGCAACGTAACGTCATGTCTGTAATTCGCGAAGTGATAAGCAGAGAAGCGTAGTTATCCTAATAGAATTGTTGTGCAACTAATTACTAAGCAGGTGTATTCGTGTAGGTTGGTCAATCGTTTATTGCCTCCAGTATATTGAATGCCCTGCATTGTTTTGATTTGCTATTTAAAACAGCGGTCGAAGTGGTCGAAGCGGTCGAAAAGTTAGAACGCTGGGATCTATATGTACAATCATATTTATGCGTAAAAATAAATATTTAGTTTGTATCATTATAATCGCCATCATCAACCCATTTATTGTATCACTCATGGACATGGGCTTTCTCTCAAAATGACAAAAGTTGAAGCCCTAGTTTGTAACAATTTGCTAACGTTTAAGTTCATTAATATCAATTAGCTTTATCTATGGCATTATTTGAACATCACTTACTTTGACGGAGGAAGGAAAATTAATAAGTTTTACTTATGACTGAAAATGATCGTCACTTATTTTGACTCCTCTTATGTCTCTATTTATAAGCTGTCAAAGAGCTACGCCTAACTTTTGTCGGTAACGTGTTTCACGTTAACAATATTTCTACAATACTATTTTGAATACGTTTAAACGACAACGCTGTTTTAATTGGAACTATAGATTGGTATCGAGATATTAGGTCGATGGAGAGTTAAGTAGAAATGTATATAAAACATTTACACGAATACGATTTTTGTACATAATATATTGCCAAAAACGCACGAGTCTCAGCTGCCGGGCTCATCCTGCCAATCGGACCGAATCCAGCGCAAGCAATCTATATTAGATTTGCTCGCTCATATCCATTCTGAGATGTTCATATTTTATTGGGGCCAATAAAATGGATTCATGAATATGAGAAATGCATAACGAATACCGTATTTATGGACGGAGGCGCGCCCGCGGATGTGTCGCGAGTAATTTGATAGCCGCCTTTGTAACAGGTGCTGATGGGAATTTCGATGCGGTTATAAAAGTTTTTGATTCAACTTGGAGTTTATAGCGCTATTTATAGCCAAACATAGGTGTTATGCGATGCCATTTGTATCGTAATACTTTCAGTTGTTTAGCAAAAGGTTTAATTTATCGTAATATTTTCAGTTGTTTAGCAAAAGGTTGCTATGTTTCATTAGCGTGTATTTTAAAGAATTTCTTTTGTTTTGTCTTTCCTTAATATATAATCCATTTATATATAAAATTAAAACACGACTAGACCATAAAATGTCCATTTTAATACTTTCTGTTGTAAAGAACATGGTAATAATTACTTGAGTGATAACGACAACAAATATATTTATTACATACAAATTTTCTTTATTGAATGGAACGTGAAGAGGATATATAAATATCTAATATCCATGTAGTAACATTCCGAGTAAAGGGTGCGATCCGCAAGAGTTATTAGTGCCTCCTTCGGGTTTCAATTTACAGCTTGCATAGACATCTCAACCTTTAAGGAGTAACATCTAATAGCTTGTTTGTTGTTTCAATTGTATTTGATTTTATGCTCTATGTATTTCGTATAAGGGACAAATTCGTTTCTAATACGCCTCAGATGTGTGGCTGTTTTCGAAAATGTACCTTACGTTGGGCTTATAGGACATGTTTTAGTGTAGTGTAGTGCGAATGTAGTTGCCGTTTGACGGCATTTTGTCGGAGTAATAAGGTCTCGCGCAGAGTGGACGTAAGGAGAGGATATCGTTTATTCTAATGAGGTTTCACTGCGAGACGCGCGCTGCTCGTGGCCGTCGCTCTCAGCGATATATAGGACTCGTATTGCCTTTTAAGATGAATGCCATGAAATAAAATTCGCCTCGTTCGCAACTGTGAAGCAAAAAGACGTTCTGCTGCACAAGAACCGGTGCTGAATGTGAAAATCAGCCCATTACTACGTGTTCAATGCAGTATGTGACATCCTGCGTTAGGATAATTGTAACGAACACACGCATTAGTTGGTTTAGTTTTACAGTTTCAATTTTAAATTTTCAATGTATTTTATATCCATGAAGCTTATACAGACCAACATTTTGTTTCAGATTTAATGGCTCCCGTGTAATGCTCGAGTGACACCGTACACCATGATTCGTGATCCGCCGGCCATGCATAAGCCCGACAACAATACCAGTAAGATTCTTCGTGTGAATGTTTTATTTATAGTTAATATATCATTTATTTAAATTTTCGGTTCTGCTTCTGAAGCTTGCAAAAGGTAGAGTCATACGTGCATCAATTTTAGCGGTAAACTGAACTTCTAGAATTGCAATTGTGTTCTGGTTTCGATTGAACGGTTTAATGATTCACATATTAAAACATGAAATTACAACTTAGTATATTTTGTATTTGATTGAAGATGCTCGATTCTAGTGGCTAGGATACTAGCAATTACTATACAACACTTCATTTCTAAATCAGATTACTTAGATATCTGACAGCTATCAGAAGCAGAAACGTTCTACATCGGGTAATTCATGCACGCACTTTTACTTTATAAAAATTTACTTTTACTCTATAAAAAATAGTAGTTCCTTTGACTTATTATGTTACTATGTATTTTCCTTTAACATCTTCACCCACAATTTACTTATTAAAGCCAATAATTACTCGCACATCCTTCTAGGTTTGTTAAATAGTTCTTAAACTAAATACTTTTCATTATTAAATTAATTATTGTAGCAGATTTTTTATCACTGTTAATTGAGTTGCTCTTGTGACGTTTGTTTCCAACTCGTACTTGTATCGTCTAAAGCGTACGAATGAAATATAAAAGTTACGTTCTCTTTTTGCTGACGTAATTTTTTTATAATATTAGGGCAAACAGGTCGTGAATAAAACGCGGGAAGGGTTGTGTCATAAACCGCCCGGCGACGTCCGTCGCGATATTAAAAAGGGGACGAACGATATTGCAATATCACATTTATGCGAAATGTCCGACACCCAGATCGTATTGATAAAAATAAGCGATTTTTTATTGTGGCCCGCAATGCCGTCCCGAGAACCACATTTCCCTACCGTATACCTAATTGAAGTTTTAATCTCGGGCCTCTTGGTTTGCCAATGTGGCTAGTATTGCGGACGTAACAAGAAGGGGCTGATATCTTATACCCAAAGGGCAGAAACGTTTTATTTGTTCAGTATTAATACAGATCAAGTTTGATGTTTTGTACTTTCGTTCAGGTACTATTTTAAAACTTTTGCGTTATATTTATTTTTTTAATCCTTGCTCTAATATGTCCTAACAATATATAAACCAATATTATTATCGATGGGGACTAAAGTCTACATAGATATAAACTTGACCTTTTAATTTTATTTCCTTTGACCTTTTAAATTTATTTTAGTTCCATATCTTCCTTCCAGTAACTGGGAAAATATTAGAGGAGTACGAATCTATAAAACCGCGACAATATTTAAATTAGAGTCATTCGATTTATTTTCTGTTTTATGAGACGCTCGAGCACCGCTGGAACCGGAGTTTCAATTTTTCCTATAATAATATAACACATTCACAAGGGCATCTAATGCACATCCAACACTGGGAAATTGGGGACATTATTTTCGTTTCGTATTCAAGTTTTTCAAGTAATTTATAAATATTCAACATCACATAGAATATTTTACAGAAATGACCGACCATCACACCT
>DWEI01002685.1:0-13916 GCA_018245875.1 Mysoria ambigua | reverse complement strand
CTTACAGATACTTCTCTAGAAAGGAATAGCGACACAATCATTATTATTTAAAGCGAGAATGTGTAGGTATATACCTACTTAGATTTTTTGTAGAAATTGCGATATGGTAAGCAGAAATTTAATTTGTATTGAATTGGCGTTCCTCATTGTTATGTAAACAACGAATTCATCAATCTATGTACGTGTCTTTTTGCATTCATTAACATTGATTTGACTTATATTCATGACATGTTGTCGGGGTGAAATAAAAAAAAACCGGTATATTTAATGTTGCCTAATTAATTGGGTTTTGTTGTGTCTTTCGCAAATTTTAGAACGCTAAATATTGAGGTGTCATATAAAATAATTTATTCATCATCATCATCATCATCATTATCATCAGCCTATCTCAGTCCACTGCTGGACATAGGCCTCCCCCAAAGAGCGCCATTGTGCCCTGTCCTCGGCTTGCCGCATCCAGCTCCTGCCTGCAGCCTTTCGCAGAAAGTCGTGCCCTGCGATCCCCAACCCACATGCCCAGCGTGGGGATTATGGGCAGAAACCCCTCATGAATAGGCGCAAAATAATTTATTAAACATCACAATTGGTTGTAAAATTAAAATTATAATTCTCACTGTTATAAAGATGAAATTAAAAAAAAAAAAGGTATATCTGTAGCATACAACACTACAGTTATTGTCTACTTTAAGTATTTATTTCAAATCGTTCTTGACTTCAAGTGTTTTTGAATTTGGAATCTCATTACGTATACATGTATATTCCGTATGGAATTTTCCAGAACGGCTTGTTTCTTCATTACTAGAGGATCGACACATTAATGACGTATCGGTTTAGTTCGGATAATCGAGAATATTTATTCTAGAACAATATGGCGTCTGTCACGTTGTATGCCGCGCGATTGTATTTAATAAAAAAATAAACAAGAGACTACGTAATGGAAAAAATACTGTCGAATAAAAACGAAGGACGAAGCGACATCAGTTGATTAAATATTTTCACTATTAATCTTTACACTCATTGTACGCTTGATGTGGCGGGTCTGTTTCGTGTTGGGTACACATTGGAAAATTTTCAGCTCCAACAAAAAAGTATGTTGTACGCGAGCGAGGGCTTTGTGTTGTCAGTGTCGCGGTCACACTGGGCAATTAATTTGTGTTTTGTTAAGGTTATATTCGGTATGTGTGATTACTTTGTGTGTAACGTGTGTTACACTTTGTTTTATAAATTTTGATTTAAACATGATCTCTACAATAATATCGTATTGGGAAATAAAGCTTACACATGGTCAAGGTATGGCGGCTAGACAGCATGTATAAATTGTAAAATAAATACTCGTGCTTATCACATGACTATTAGCTTCGGATGCGATTCAAATGCTTAACCCCCATTGAGCTTCAGGATAATTAAACACTGGACCATGTCAGACTTGGCCAGCGTGGTAGACTGACGCAGTAAAGCACTTTAAGCAGATGATGGATCAATTAAACAAGATTAATAACAATCTTAATGTGACTTTGTATCATCTAAGTATAATACCATTTTTTACTTTAGTTACATAAATATAAAGAACATATATATTTATGTTAAACGCACCTAACTGTGTATTTCTGAAACGTAAAAATGGAAAACACATTTCAGGGGCACGAAGATGAGATAATATTTATTTAGTTCCGTACGTTATGTGGTACACACATACCCGTATAATCGTACATGTGTAGCGCGCTTGTCACAAAACTTTATGCCGGTCGCTTTTTCCCGCCAACGCGTGTACGTAGTGTATTGTGTGACGGCAAACAAAACTGGTTTTTCTCTTTGACACGTCAGTGTGGTTATTAAAGTTAAACATAATTAAAGCATATTGCGTTTGTTCATGAAATTTCTAAGGCGATATTCACACGCGGCGTATATTCTCACATGTTAGATACTTTACCATGTGTCTAGTGAGCACCTGCCTGTCTGATTGGACTGGCGTATCTTGGCATATTGTGGTCATACATTTAAGCATTTTTAAGCATTTAAGCAAAAGAGCTTGACTTCACGGCTCCTCGTATGTCTCACCAATCATTCAAGGAGAAATTTGTTTATTGATTGATGGTGACCTAATTGTAATGTTCTAAGTGGCATTATCTCAAAAATATCTGAACAGCTTAGTATAAAGATAGTCCGTTGGTGTTTCTAGGGCGTACGTTATTGCCACGTCCCCGTTGCTACCATTTACCGGACAGATAATTTCGTTTTCAGCAATTCAGTCTAAACTTCATTCGTTTTATAGTGGGCCGCACCACGTCCAAGTGCATGCTTAAGCTTTATAGACAGATATTGAGACTTCCTACGATATACTTATATAACTGAAGGATTTGCAGGATTATCGAATGTCAAAAAACTTCAATCGAATTTGTCTTATTGCGCCTTGGCTTATTTTCTCTCTGCCTAATCTTCGAGAGAGTTGAATCGATTTTGCCGTGTTTTTTATTGTTAGGCGGTAAACTCATTAGTGCGTTATTTAGGTCATAATACAAAAGTGATACCGTTAATCCCGTTTATGTGCAGAGTGAATGTGAGCAATAGTGCTTATATTTCGTCATTGTCGCGTGTTTCGTACTTTGTCGTCGTTCTCAATAATAATAATTTGTTTTTGAGTTCAAAATACGGGGTGTATGAAAGATGCCTCCCTGAGCGGCGACTGTCTGATTATTATATATAGATAATTATCTACGAACATACACAGCCCGCCGCGCCGTCGACATTGCGACTAATCTCGACGAAGAAGAATCCAAAATACGAAAAATTTATTGAATTCAATTAGACATCGAAATAATATAGGTACCTATATCAAACAAGAGATCATGGTCGGAGTAATGACAGCTTAATTTTATCTATTAAACAAAATTTCTAAAGACTCATTTAATATTTCTAATGATACCCTGTGCTTCGAAAGATTGACGGTATTTTGGTATGAATTTTAGGTGATAGTATTTTATACAGTATAATTTTAGTATACATTTTAGGAGCTTATATTTAATAGTATAATTTTAGTATGCATTTTAGGTGTTAATAATTAATAAAATAATTTTTTTACGAATATTAGGTGCTATCCCAAATATGTTTGTTCTCGATAAACCTGTTTTTGTCATAGCATTCTGTGTATGTGACACGCGAAGTAATATTTTGAAATTCCTAAGACGTGGTCTAATATTTCGGAATCATCTATTTTAAATGAAAACGTTTCGATGAAATTCATGGGTGTATGGCCTAAGAGGCCATTATATTTCTAACACGAGTGAATATCAAGACAAAATTTTATACAAATGTGTACCTAAATACAAATTAAAATAAGTTTTTTTTTATAATGTTATTAATCGTTCTTGTTCACGTGGTACACATATTTATATATTTTATTATATAATATTTTCTCGTTCTGTTCTCATTACAAATTAATGTAATGTATAATAATTAATTTAATCGCTTCAATTGTTGAGCTCTTCTTTTACGGCTCGGCTGCATGAGATTTCTAAATAGAACAAGCTGTGCCCTTGTACTACATTTATATCACGGAACATTGTTCTAAATTACATGTGTGTACATATATAAAATACAAATGTAATACATCTCTGTGACGTTGCTGGTATAATGTGTGAGTGTACAACACTCCTGTGCCTCCCTCTTCGGCGATTACAGGCGTGATGTTAAGTTATAATTTGGTTATCACGCTCTTCCGTCGAATGGCCGCTGTAATGTTCGGTGAATGTCTGTCGTCGATTCCCCGATTGTACCTCGGGCCATTCTTGCACTAGTTTTTCCCTAGTGTCAAGGTGAGTACCAACGATTTACATACAAATGAATTTCAATCGATCGCATTAAAAATAATCGGGATTCTCGTCAACATAACAGACGTGACGGGCCGCGTATTCGGCGGTGTGCGACGGAGCTGGCTGCTAGGTCGTTTAGCGGCCTCGCTGACGTCAACAACATCCCGGCATCGTGTGCCACGGGCTCCCACTGCGAGATGACCGGTCGCACTGACAGCATCGGCTCGCTGTTTAGCGTCGGCCTCCTTGTCGCGTCGCTTGTAAACGATCTTTACACATATCATCCGTTTCCTGGTGAAGCACATCCCTGTCCTGATCGTAGAACTGATGCACGGCTGCATCTGCGCGTTCTCAAATGCTTAGAGCGATCTTTGTTGATATTCAGCTGATGATGTATTCAATACTGCTAGTTTTTTCTTGTTTAGTATTCAACACATGGAATTTCAGGACCTACTTTGATTTCTGGTTATATAACACTTGGTTACCTACATTGTTATATTGCCAATTTCGCCTTTATCGTTCAACTGTTAGAAGTGAGTCTCCTCGTAGAATTAGAAGCATGGGCCGTATTCCGCCACGCTGGCCAAGTGCGGGTTGGTAAACATGGTTTAGAGAGTGGATTGGTGAACTCCAAGGTACGCTGGTTTTCGCATGAAGTTTTGCTTCACTTTTAGAAATACATATGCACTATATAATTTTAAAACGAACTCAATGATGTCAAGAATGAGGTGCGCACCAGAATTTGAATCCATGATACCTGGAGACGGAGGCTGAATTCAAAATCCGTAGGCTATCCCACTATCATAATATATAATTGACCGGTTGTTACTGAGGTCTTTGTTTTCTGACACTTTAAAGACTCCTATACAGTCTTCCAATATACGAGTAACATATTAATATAAAATATGTATTTCAGCAAAAACAATTCACTTTCATTAAACATTTCATCAAGATCTATTCTTCGTCGTTTTAACCGTACAAATGTAACGGGCAATGAGACGACTCACGAACTAAACGACAAACACTTACCATCACGCTTGTAAACCTCGAAGACGTAGGCCGAGGAGTTAGCTCACCGCCTACTCATGCTTAAACTCATGCTCATAATACTCATGCTTATCATTATCATAATACTCATATTATCATAATACTCATGCTTAGGTCATAAACGTAACTGAAACGTGGGAGCGCATTACACTCTGACTATCTTAAATTAAATATAAAATAAAAAATTAACGTTCAGTTTATTTTGCAACAAAATAATACAGATTATCTTAACAGCTGTCACAAAATGTAAATGCGTTATGAGCACGCTAGGCGGTGGCAAAGGTTTTCACTTTGCCACCGCCTAGCGACGGCCACGTGGCGTCTGCTCTGCGCGCGAAACGCGCCCGGAACCAAAAAACCCGGTGGCAAAAACTGAAAGTGGCTAAAATGGTGCACTTTTTCTTTCTTTCTTTAATAATACAATCATTTATTGCACAGGCTCCAGTGGCACCATTGTTTTGCTCTTGGGTCCATTTAGGCACCGCGGCTCGCCGTGTCTTTTATTGCACATTTACCGGTTTTGTGCACTGTTTGTATTGTCCTATTAGCTGCTTGCCCGTCCCGAGTGAATCGTTTGATCGGCTTTTAAATAGAGTTAAATTAATTGTATCTTATGACTCTATAACGGTGATGAACGGTCATCATCAACAATCTGATCAAGCCACTCGTGATGATCGCTATCATTTCACACTCATATTTGAGGGTTTTAAAGTTAATTCACTTTTTAGGTACAGGACAAGAATGATGGTGATTGCTAGCTTTTCAGGGTGTTTTGATGCTTTTTGCTTTCGTCGTCCGTTTGATTCGGATACATGGACTGAAACAATACCTCATTGAGATATTTTCTCGAAATCGGTTCCGCCATTTGATGAACGAAACATCTGTTCATGCATTAAGTTGGAACATTTGTATCGTTAAATCGTGTCTAAAATTGTTTGTTTCCCAAGTTTTTGTATTATCTGTGAATTTAAAAAGAAACGTCCTTATTTTATTCTATGTTGTAAGAGTATCTTGTACACATTTATGTGATTTTCAAATCTCACTGACACTGGGTTTGGGTCATTAATTTATTCATTAAATTGGTTTATTCTAACAGTTTTTTCATTGTTTTTACAGTTCGGCAATAACACGTGCATGTATGTCAAACGTTTTAAAATATTTTTTTACAAAGCATGACTTGAGCGAGCTGACCTATAATAGTCAGTTGGTTTTTCATTTTTCGTTAAAGCGCTCAGCGGTGGCTCAGCTGTCGCATATAATAAATCAACACGGCTCAGGCCGGTAAAAAAATTAACTAGCGATAGGTATCTGTTTTTGCATATACTTGTTGTTTGTCTTATGAAAAGTTTACGTCTTCTATATTCTACCTTTTTTTTAAATCGATTTTGAAGAAAGGAATAAATTTAATGTAATGTAAATTTAATGTACCTAATCTGTAAAGAAATTAATTTAGTGTAATTGTAATTTGTGATTTTCTAGATACATTCATCGCTAAATTCCCCTACGACTGTTGATTTTTGTATCCATTTTGAAAATATAACAGTTGCACCTGCAAAAAAACTGGGCACGAGACGCAGCTGCGCGTGCTTCCTCTTCCGAGAAAAAAGAAAAAACACACCATGGAATCGTACATCGAGAGCTGTCACCAAAGAAATCTTAGTGTATTTTGCTCTTGAACCTTTTAAGAAATTCAATATCTCTATGCCATTTTGCCATAATTTTTAAAAAATAAAAGCTTATCCCCACCAGTAGAAAAACGAAAGTAATGTTACATGTTTTAGTTTTTAAAGTTGCAAAAGCGAAAGCTTTACTTTATACGACAATTGACGCAAAAGTGAAACCTATTTTAACATTTTATCTATAGAGACGGTTTAGCGCTTTGTTTCTATTCATATTTTTTACACTTGCCGATTGTCGTAAACCCCGGTAGCTGGTTACCGACATTTTGCATATTCTCAGAAGGACTTTGCACAAAAAAAAAGTAAGCGTCACATGTTTTTTCATTCTATTATTTTATTCAAACGAAACGGAAAGCATTTTTAATCTGTGTAAATACATAGTTCGCTTTGCATTGTTTGAATTTGGATCTGTCTTTTTCATTTACATAATTTATTAACGGCCAACATTAAATAAAGCTGTCATAAAAACGGTTCTATCAATACACTAAAAGTTGAATATTGTTTTAATTTTTATATGCCAATAAAAATTAGATCCTTTGAATTCCCAATAACATGACTAGGTTATTATTTTGGATAAAAACGTATAACAAAAAGCATGGGGAATGTATGGGAACATTTTTAAGACAGGTTCATAAAAAAGGCAAGGTTGATCGCCTTATGATAAAACCATTCGCCGCGTCCGCGAGGTGGAGTGTTTTTTATCCCCTCGTGTTATTTTAGGGTTGTTTTTGTCACGATACCGATCTCTTTCACGTTTTTTGAATGGTTTTTACGCATCGTATTAATACCTCTTGATTGAGGGATGTTTACACGTGTTCGTTTTTTCGATGATCCTTTTAGTTACTTTGTATACATCCATTAATAATGGCTGACTTTTGGTGTAATGTCGCGGAAATGTACATGTGGCAATCGTTTAGTTTGCGAAATAAGAGTAATGTAGCTTACATTGTTGTTTTAATAATAGAATACTTTTCGCTAGCTGGTGATACTGGATGAAGATGTCTTTGTAGAGTGGATATATGTATGTTTTCAAATCAGTACCGTACGCTTAGTTGTAGAGTGGAAGGAACATCTCGATTTGCAAAGAGGAAGAGCAGGGTATATATGTAATACCTAGATGATGCATGGAAGATCCATATGGATCTTCCACGCTTCCGCCGTTCCCAACAAATGAGCTTCATACCAAGATTGTGAAATTTCTATCTGATAATGTTTGGCAGTCATCGTGCAGCTAGCAAGTGGTCGTCGGATTTTGAGATTAAGATAGGAAGGTGCTTTCGATTTGAAGCAAATAGTTTTTTATAAACAAAATTAAATGTCTGGGGTCTGGAAGCTTCCTTCCTGTTATGATATATGAAAATAGCAACAGCATAGACGTTTTCACAGTGCAGTATGATGATTTCAGATACATATCGTATAATATTTTCAAACTACCCTCAATAAAATATTTTCAACGGATGATCAAGAAAAAAAAATGGTCTGAAGGAGATTTATTTCCGTCAGTCTTTTGGACGTAATTTATAATTTATGTTCTCTCAATAAGTATTGTAATTGGAGTTATTATTACGGGTCAGACCCCAAGACGCCGGGTTCTTTGTTCGGTGTCCGGTGGGGTCAAAATGGTCGAGGGGTCAACGATTTATTACATTTTCGAAAATTACGCCCGTGACATTATCGTTAAATTTTGACCGGAATAGCTGTGTTAAGTTTAGGGCACTAGTAGAGTTTTGCAACATTTTATTTTCACATAAACGTATGTAGGGTCTATGTACATAAGTAACACACATATGCATTCGGACCTATATATGATTATAATAGTTGTGTCTTCAATAAATGTGTATGTTTAAATGACATTCAATTAAAAAATATTTCAACTGAACATTTTCGTTTTCAGTTTCAAAGGCACTTCCTTTGTATGCAAATTAATGTATCTAATATATTGAAAAAAATAGTATCATATTCCATGATAGTAATGGCTTTTTCTTAAAAACAATTAGATTAAATAATTAATTAAATGAAATTAGTAAAGATTAGAGTAGTAAATGTAAAAAATATCCAAAAAAATATTTAAAGGTTCTGTATAGGTATTTCGTAGGCAAACTTTTTGCTGAGGAGTGTTTCACTTCCACGTTTCATCAGTTACGTTTGCGTATAGAATAGGTGATAAGCTTATTGCCACACATCGGGCACATATCCAGACTCCGAGTCACTACTAGAAAATCTAACAGTAAATTCTATTGTCCCTTCATTGTAATAAATGCGACAAAATATTGTCTGTTACATCTTGGGAGATTGCAAGGCCGTGGGGAGTACTTCCCCGAGATGCAACCGTTAACCTTTGCTCTAAGACGTGTGCGACATGACCGTTATGCCATTTAAATCCGAACACAATCGAACTTTTTGACCCGTAACCTAAATATTTCCCATCACAAACGGACAGACCGGCTCAGTTTTCGACATAAATCACACATCGAACACAAGAGTTCGATTTTCGAATTTCGCTCCGAAATCCGCCAAGCAACGGTCCGGTGACAATGGCGGACATTTTATATTTCGAACGTAACAATGTACAATTGTTATCGACGGTAAAAGGGTAGATTTGTGTAATCTTCTTAATGGCGTGTGTGAAAAGATTATAAATTAAGTTTCTGCAACAAATAAAAGTGACCCCTGGGCATTGTCGGGGTGTCAATATGTGTGACCGGCGCATTGTGTATGACCCCAGGTTTAGCGGCAATTTGCGAGCGCTCCGATTCCGAACCGTGATCAGTCGGCGAGGCCTGGATTTAAAACGGTTTGATAAGTCCCCACCAAACGCCATTATTGTAATAGAATGTTATTTTTTTCTTTTTCTAAAGTTTATTGAGATATCAGAACGATTATTTTCTGTGAACATTTCAACGTTTACGAAATATAATAGATACTTTTTCTATCTGTATTCTTGAATTTTCCTGTTTTCGCAATTTTCAGCCTTGAGGATATCAGTAATACCAGGGTTGTTATGGATATGAAATTTCGACTAAGAATTGGATACGGATATAGGAATAATTATAAAATGGGATTCGAATACGGATACGGATATGTAATTATTTCGGATTATCCGATAGTTTCGGATAGTTTCGGTTATGTATATTAATGTAAAGGACGCTCGCGGCTTGTGTCTCGACCGATCAAAACAACTTGTCATACATAACGTGTCTCATTTAGACTTTGCCATTATCCGAAATTCTTTAAAACTGTTATATCGTATTCGGTTACAGTTACGGATATATTTTTGAATCGGATATCCGATAGTGTCGTTTACGGTTACGGAGCTCCTTAACATCCCTGAGTAATACCAGCTATACAATATTATGCAATCTTTTCTGTATGTATTTATACCATTTAAAATATACGATATCTATTTAATCACATTTTAAATTACACTTGTAATGATGCTTGTAATTTTGTTGCTGATTTCAATTTTATAAATGTTGCACATCAATTATATTTTAATATATAGATTCCTATGTACAGGAGTGTCGAATGCTATAAATGTTTGAACGTATGTAGGCATGTATATAGGATTTTATACAGCTATATACAGGGGTGTTGCATTCGGGTAAATGGTACTTTTTTAAAATGCTAGTAATTCAGCAAATCGTAGGACGTAAACACAGTAGAGTTCCCTCAGTTACTGAGATTAGATAAAAGAACAACAAAGACAAGCCGTCTAAGATTACCTACGTTTTTTTTCAGACACGATCGAATCAAGCTACCATTCGAGCCTAAAATAGGTTTTTGAAAAAAAAATAGGCAATTTTTTTTATTCCGGTTACATCAAATTTTTATTTATCCCAGTTTTTTTTTCAGTTTGAACTTCCTAACTAAGGCACGAGCTATTTAGTGAGAAAGCTCAAACTGTGATAAACAAGGAGAAGCAAAACTATGATCAACATGTATGAAGAGAGTGATGGCTGTAGAAGATCCGCGGCCGAAATATTTGGCGATCGGTACTCCGTGCCTACCCCGTGAGGCACCTGGCATGAACATACCTATGTATATAAGACATAGTAAATTTTTAATTGTAAGTGCTCCTATAATCTACCAGTGGCAGTTTTATTTATAATTGCTTGTTATCTTTAAGATTTATTCCTACAAAGTAAGTACTAACATCTAACCTCAATTTTATTATACAACAATTAACCCTTTAGAATTTTAAGTCTATTTAATAATTAAATGCTCTGTATTATTGAAGAATAAAACATCAACAATAGGACACATTTGTGTATTTTCTATACAAATAGTATTGTAAATTATTGCATTGACATATTTGAGTTCTTATATATAATACTGTATGTATCAATTCACTCACATCGCATTATGTGCATTTCAAAAATTTAGAACGGCAATAAAACTCATTCGGTGTGCGCATTAAATTTGCCGGGCTCGTATTGTGCTTGACCCCTCGGCAAAAATAATGGCAGGGGGCAAATAAATTAAAAATGGTTCAAAAATACCCCTTGACGTGTATTTATTACTGGACGAATAAGTGCGTTCTCGGCTTGGGGCGGGCGGCGTCCGTCCGCTGGACCTTCTGCAACAGCCGATTGTTTATTGACGATTAGCTTAAGTAACGAAGAAGGTTCTCGACGGATTTTTTCCTGTTTATACCGTCTAGCGCGTGGTGGAATGTTCTAGAAACTGCAAGGAAAATACTGGCACTTGACGGGTATTATGAAGATGGTCAAACCCTTTTGTTTCATATGTATATGATAGTTAATTAAAAGTTGTAATATCATTGAGCCATTAGCAGAGCATCAGAATCATAGAAGATATCAGAGAAAACGCGACTAGTTCATTTCATTGATACCGAAAAATTGTTGTCCGCTTGCATTGTGCCTTGAAATGGACGTCGCCAGCAAGGTTTTTAAATTTATTTGAAAAAGGAATATTTTGAAAAAAAAATCCTCAGGTAATTGCGTAAGGCACGTACAGTACAGCGAAGATAATGCAACGCAATCTTTAAACGCCACAATGACGTAAGATCGATGTGCTTTTTTACGATCGGCGAAAACATTTTTTTAACGTCGCTTCTTTTTAAGCAGAATCCTTGGACAGAATTGTGTAGGACTTTGGACTTTGTGGGCTTAAGCGTTCGGCAACGCGACGGGCAGAAGGTTAACATATTGTTCTCGGTATTGCTAGGAGCGATTTTTTTATGTGCGATCTTTTGTGATTTTTTAAAGGGACAAGGCGATTAGGAATGTCCATTTTGTAGAATTTTATCGCGCGTTCGAACGTTTGTGGCAGTAAATGCCACGATTGATCGATGTGACGATTCACACCTGTAATTCGTGGTAACTCAGGCAATTGAACATCATAACAGTAACTATAAGAATTTAAAAGTAATAGAGATGTTGAAAAATATTATTATAATCATGTTTAATGCTTGGTGTACGTTGGTGATCATGTATTTATATAAACTTTCAAAAAACTTTTTTCAAAAAAAAAATCTAATTTGAGTTTATTTTCACAATTCCAGATTGAACTGAATCTGAACATGAGATGCGATGTTTCGAACGGACGTGCTGGCGACGTACACCATCCCATTTATGGATCCCCCTGGATTAAGGACGGAGGCGGCAACATTATGTCTTGGAACTACTAAGAAATAATCCTCTGGAAAATCCGTATGAACAATCAAAATTATGCAAACATACTTGATACCGTTTTAACAACATCGATGTTGAGCGTTTTTTTCCACAACCAACTGAGAAGAATCGAAATGAAAGCGAATTAAGTTACACGATGGGTATTGTAGACCGTGCCATACCGCGCTCTGCCACCGCGGAGTTCATTCGTCTCTTACCACACCTTGTATCCAGCGGTCGGGAGATGTGTTCATACTCCACAATATGCTAAACGCGTAAAATGATAATTGCAAAAGATAACTTCGGATTCGATATGAGTGGATACGAAATATTCCGATTTGGTTAGTTTACGCGCCATGAATAAAACATCGCGGGGGCGAGCGCTCAACCCTTCCTCGTTGCCAATTCGATGAATGTGGAACCACCCTCGATTTTTTGCGACAATTCGCCGCTCGCCCGATAGGGTTGAGCACATAAGACACCGTACATATGACGCATCGATCGGTCTGTGGGAATACCCCGATCGGAACGCCCGGTCGATTTTACAATACAAGATTCCTTTTCCACGATTAAATTAGTTGGAATATGATGACTTTTTATACATATTGGATGTTTTGTATGTCGTTCATAGCATAACGTAACGCCTGTATTTTCTGTTAGGGGCAGGCGGAGGAACGTAGTATGTTTTCAAGTTTTACACAAGTTTTTAATGTGTTATTACTTTAATTTATTTGACTAAAATGTTAACTAACATTTTCATGCGGCTTTGTTCGCTTTCCCCTGAAAGTAGATAATTATAGTTCGTTAACAATGTACTTTGTGTTAAATTCCATAATTCCTTTACATTTGCTTCAATCGATTTGTTTGTTGACGTTTATTGCGTGAAGCGAACGAATTAAATCATAACGGGTGTAAAACTTGAAATAATATTATTATTATTATTTTCATCATATAATCAAATTCGTTGCGTGTCTCGTTAGTCGTGTTGTTTGAAAATAAGATTTCCGATCAGGAGGTTCCGGCCTCGATTATCGGGTCGAACGCCACAAGATTTTCTAATTTAGATTTTCAATAGTGGTTCGGAGTCTGGACATGTCCCCGATACATGACAATAGGCTCACCACCTACTCCATAGTGGGACGTAAACGTAACCGGTGAATCGTGGGATTATTCTGCATTCCTCTGCCTACATTACTTTTTTAATACCCTTTAGTATTCGTGTACATTCTCATATACGTCCCTCCCCTGGGAATGCAGGGCGGGGGTGACATACCGACGCAGGACTTAGCTCTGGACTTTATTACGTTTAAGAAAATTGTATTGACGTGCTCAGTATAGGAAACTGGCAGACGTACTACGGGGGCCCTGCGAGGCGTTGGACGAACGGTCTTAAGACGCGCCGTGGCTCATATCTTGGGTGAGACCTGTGCCCAGCGATGGGACGGTAAATGCTGATTTGATGATGCGCAATATAAGTGGCAATATAAATGCCCCAAGTGACATAAACTTTAGATATAGGGCAAGGCATTTCTATAGGACCGCTCGAGTGACCGCACGTAGTTTTGATATAGATATGTCTTTCTTGCGATGTCAAAATATCTAGACACATATAGCGTAACATATCTCGGTAGAGCGAGATACGTGATTGCGCAGTAAATACTCTAAATATATTTTATAGCATAGCTGCCGTCCATAATACACTCGGCGTCACAAAAATCGCACCTTTTTCAAATTCAACTTCAATATAC